>MU223579.1:1398343-1439447 GCA_018584345.1 Thuja plicata
ATTTGTGCAACATAGGATAAGAAGAAAAGTGGGGATTTTTTATTTAAATAAAAGAGGAGGAAATTCCTTTTAACTAAATAAAGGCTTAGGATAAAGTGATTTTATTATTTAATTAAAAGAGATTTTTTAATTAATTAAAAGAGAGCATGTTCTCTTAATTAAATAATATTTTTATTTGTATTTTCTCTCTTTTAAATTAAATAAGGTTTCAACCTTAGGAAATATTGAATTGATTATGATTTGATCAAGGAAATTGATATAATTGATATTGTTGATATTTGAAAATATTGATTTAGGGATTTGATAAATTGAGAAATGGGGCCCAAAGTCTAGGCGACCATTTTAGGGTGCATACAAGTTCTACATCTTTTTCATTAATTACAAAAAAGGGGGAAACATGTACATACATTGTATCTACATACTGAGGCATGCACATGGGGGATTCAGTGAAAAAGTACAACACTTGGTGTATATACTGTACATATCAGTTTTTGATACTAATGCTAAAGGGGGAGATTGATAATCCATAAAGGATCAAAAGTTGTCATTACTATACAAGTAGATAGTTTTGGTCAGTAGGTCATGATCACCAAGAGACAACACTCACCGAGCGCAACGATCATGGAGCACATTGATCACTGAAATGTTTTGAACACCAAGCAGTATATAAACTGAGTACCAATCTATAGAGAAATCACCGAGAACTAATCTACATAGACATCACGAGGACCAGTCTACACTGAGAGACAACATTTCACCGAGAAAAGAGGATCTTATCTACACCTCAACTAGAGCACTTTAATATTTAAAATAGATTTTTCCTTAGCTAGTCAATCATTTTTTGTGGATCAAGAAAAGCGTTAATTATGGATGTAATTAGTTAACTGGTTGTATTCATGCAAACTAGGAGATCAAGGTCAAGTTGTAAACCTTTGATCTTAGAGTTTTTCAAGAAAAGTGTGAAACCTAATAAGGTCAAATCTTGGATATATAAATGTAATAATCAATCAAGAATATGATGAATGTAGCTTCCAAGGACATCGATGGATCAGACACATAGTTTCATGCACAAGGACAAAAAAAGAAGAATTCAGTTTATGAAGAACTACATTCAAGGCTACCGAGAAGAACATAGATATATATTTTGTGTACTTCATAGATCTGTAATCTGAAAATTTGAGATTAGAGCAATCAGGTCACTTATTTTGTTACTCTCTAACAATTGTAGCTGAAACCACAAAATCCTTTCACAAGGTGGACTTAATATTCTTTATGTAAATCTCTTAACTGAGTACACACATACATTGTGTTGCTAAAATCTCTTAACTTAGTAGACTTGACAAGTCTGACATGTTACTACTAACAGGGTAAGATCATCAGAAGTGATCACCACTTGTAGCCCTAAAAGGCACCTTCCATTCTGTAGATAGTGAATCTTTGTGGGTTTCATCCCACCGCAGTTTTTACCTTCTAACAAGGGCTTTTGTATTACCAAATAATTGTGTCATGTGTAAATGAGTTTCATGAATATTTCAATGTTTGTTTACATGCATTTACATTTATGATATGATATTGCATGTATGAAGTAGAAAAGCTACAATGGTTGGTTATCCAAGTAATGAGTACTAAGGTTTAAATTGTAAAAATTTTAAGCGTACTGATTCACCCCTCCCCTCTTAGTACACACTCTTCCATTATTCCAACAATTCTATAGGGAAAAGATGTTTTCTCATGAAGTGGTGAATTTTTTTCTTTTTACCTAATGAAAGGGACAAGGTTCACAAGAGAATAGATGGTGGTATCAAAATATATTCCCTTCCTAAGCCTTGGCTAAATATTATGGACATAATTATACACTACCTAACTCTTGATGGGAGATTTGGCAATATTTTCAGCTATCATTTTTTCATTTTGAACCATTTTCACCACAAGGTCATTTCTATTCTTTTTTATCTAGTTTATTTGCTCAATCATAGTATTTTTTCCCATAGGAAGAAACCCTTGGCCCCAATCCTTCATGAGGGTCTTATTGTGCTAATAGTGTAACATTCCAAATATCTCCATGTCAAAAGATTCCCTCCCTAATTTACGGAAATTAAATTCAAGAAAAAATTGAGGGTGCATTATGGAGATACGTATTGAGAGCATCTAGATGTTGAATTTTAAAATGATGAGGTCTTTAACATTTATAAACCCATTGTTAGGGAAACCTCTCAATCGGGTATTTTGAAACCCTCTTCTTCTTGAAGGAAGATTGTGGTGTCTTTGGAAGATGAGGACTTTGATTATCAGCCCTCACTAGAAGTTATTCCTGATACCCTGGATTCTAGTGAGGGAAAAGTAAAGGGAAGGATAATTCTAATGGGACAAAGCAGAAAGGAAAGGTTAATATTTCTAGGCCTTCCTATAAGACCATGAAAATAATTGTACAAGTAAAAGCTTCTCGACCTTCTACACAAAGATTGCTTGTTTTACAAAATGGTGACAATGCAAAAATTAGGATGAACGTCGAGACTCCAATGAACCTTTGAATGGACATGCCAATGTAAATAGTTTCATCTATTTTGGAGTATTTATTTGTTAACATTAGGTTAAAGAGTCTTATGTAGGATAAGGAGGAATTATTTTATTGGATCATTTATTAGATCAATACTATGAAGAACAACTCACCTTTGATTTTAAAATTAGATTGCACTTTGGCTAGTACTCGATCTTTGGCTAAAGGAATTGATGACCTCAAGTAGGAACCTGAACAAAAAATAAAAAAATTTGAGGAAACTATTAGGGTGACTTAGGAAAAGTTGAATACTATTGTGGTAGTTAGCAAAACTACTATAAGCATACAAGTTAGGGTTTGAAGAAAATAAGTGAGCAAGCGATAAAAGCTCATAATTTCTCAAAGGAGAAGACCATCCTCCTTCCAGTAGTGCTAAACTATAGAGATGTGTGAAAAGGAGGACACACGGGTGAAGAAAAGGACTAGGGAGAGGACCGAGGAGAAGAATGCTAAGGTGGAGGCTATGACCAATTCCTCCATGACGGGACCTTCTACTAGATTGATGAGTAAGAGAATGGGCATGACCCCTTTAGATAGAATTTTTAGGAAAGTTAAGGGTATCAATGATGATATGATTAGGAAAAATGACAATCTAGTTAAGATTTTGTATTTAGGTCTAAGGTTAGTGCTCCCTTATTTTTTTCTAATTAATGGTGTTTCAGTCCAATCTGTTTGTTTTCTAGATTCATCTTGAGTATAGGATGTTTGTTTTTTTTTTTTTCGTTTTTTTTTTGGTCCCTATAAAACCAATTTTTCCCTAATGAAAACTAATCTAATTTACATTATTATATCATTTAAACTTGAATATCAATATCTCAAAACATCATAAGTTCATGATCACATTTAATCCATATTTTATTAATATATTTTGTATCATTAAATTGAAACATAATAAAATCATGTATAGTATCATCTTACATACATAAAATGAAATATCATCACAAAATAATTCATTACGTCCATAATAGAACTTGACACAGTTATTTTCGTACATACCAATATAAATAACAACAATGAATGACATTTTTTAGAACAACATCTCAAACATGTGAGTGGTCCATGCACACCATGAGTCATAAAGGTACCATGTGCACACTAAAGTATAGCTAAGAATTATCACTCATGAGACAAAATCAAATCTATAACATATGCATCATTACATACATAGTAAAACCATGTTGAGATCAACACATATGTGTAAATAATAAGAATATTATCATTAGATTATTTTTTAGTTGGTTCTTATTATATTGGAATCTCTTCTAAAGAGTGCATATGTGAAGCATGGAATTGCATTCAAGGATACATTTTTGGACACATGGAGGATAGTTTAGAGGATCTTGATGTTTTAAAATTTGTATAGATACTCTCCAAGTGTACATTATTTTTGTTTTGATAAATAATACATTGGATTTGGGAGATTTTAGAGGCTATCTTTCTCCCTTTTTGAGTATATTACCAATATATATATTATGATATGTCTTTGATATTTTCATTACTATTATTCTATAATCCTTTATGCATGTTTCAATTAGGGGTTATGTTGGAAATGGTTTCATAAGTATTTATTTTTTTCTAACTTGTTTTCTATTTGCATAACTTATTTTTATTCTATAACCTAAGTAAGGATCTAGAGTTGACCAACTTTTTCTCCACACTATAGAAATATGTAAACATTATCTTCCATAATTCCTTTTATTCAAACCAACCATTCTCATAGCACTAGTCAATATGTTTACCAAGAGCTCTAAAATCAATTATTATTACAAGTATAGATTTTGTGTTTTATCATGCAAACTCTATATATGGTTTATTTTAATAGCATTCTCTCTATATAACTATTACAATATATTAATTTCATTTTCTTAACCTCTATTTATTTTATGTAAATCATTTTTAAAGTTGCACTCATTCAAGAAATGTGTAAAAAAATTTCTTTTATGGAACTTACTTATATCTTTCCCCTTTAGATCATATATTTTATTTTTGCAACATCTAAATCGTAATAATAGATCATAGTATTAAATAAAATGAACGAAATAACACTTTTATCCTTCATTCTTTTGGTTTCAACCTAGATTTAAATTTTAAATACACTTGACCATTATTATTTTTTAAATTGAGCATTCTACCATTAAATATTTTCATATACACATCATGACCTCCCTTTTATAATAAGGAAACCAAGTTAGCGTTTCATTCTTTATTTTGATGATATGTTGTAGGAATTGTTTGTTATATATCAAGGACCAAAACAACATAATAGCTAATTGAACAAAAAGGGTGGAAATACTTGAGTAACATTGTAATTATTTTATGTTGACAATACCTCAAATTTCTTGTAACAAGGTAAGTAGTTTGGTAACATGGATAGTCTTCTAGTGAGTAAGATAAACATTGCTAATAAATCAGTTTTATCTGAAAGTATATAATATAAAATGATAGTATCAATACAATCTTAAAAACTATTATACATATACTATAACTAAAGACGAAGACTTTTTTCTTAACATGTGGACTAATAAATAAGGAAAATTTAATGTGTATCAAAATTAGAACACTAGTACTTATCTTTTTAATATTTATCATCCATGTCTCAACCAAGTGCAAGTATGGACTGGTTAAGTTTGATGTCAAGATATAATAATATTAACATTATCTATATAAGAGTGCATGTATTTACTTTTGTTCTTTTAAAATTCTGTAGTGATTAAAACTATTACCATTCAAGATGAGTGAAAGGATTTAACCAAATTTTGTCATGAATCTTATAGTATCTCACATTAAGAAATATAAATTGATAAACCCTCTCAATACCTAAATATCTTTAGCCTTAAAAAACACAATACTAAACAAAATGTTTTAGTCTACAATAAGATGATCTTGAAAAATAAGTCATATATAATTAAAATTTATTTAAAACAAAAACCAAAACACAAAGCAAACACTAACACTACTCTCAAATTAAAATGTAAACCCCTCATACAATCTCTAGCAAAAACTAAGCTAGTATGCAACTGTTGCCCATTGTGTGGCTTTCCTTTGAAACCATGATGAGTGGCAGAACTAGATAAATTTGACGTCCTCTTACATCAGTAAATTGTATATCTTAAATAAGAAGGAATCTAGTTTTTTTGTTTGCACTAAGCGAACTTCACAATTTCTTTTTGAGATTATTTGGAACCACTAATTTGTTTGACTAATCTGACCGGATCTCACTCGTTCCTTTATTATTCGCCAAGAAGACGAGAAATAAAGTTCACTGATTTGGACTTGCATTATCGGATTCAATTACTTTGCACATTTTGACAAGTTGTAAACCAAAAATGAAGTTGTCCGATCATTTTGTTTGTTATATGGTGTAAGACTTATTATGCATGCAAGCATCAAAAAGTGGTCATTTTGATTGTTATATGGTGTAGGATTTATTATGTATGCAAGGATTAAAAAAGTGCTCATTTTGAATTAACATCTTCCTAATATTTCCTACTGTCTTAATAGCCTTTTGCTTTGATATATACAAAATCTATACTAGTTTTTAATACTTATACACAAATACCCTAAGCTACACCTATAGTCTACATATCGTCCACTAGATAAAATTGTAATGAGCTTTTTGATTAGCAAAATCCAATGAATGTTAATTAGAACATTCCAAAATTTTCCTTTTTCTGTATATCTTAGAGTATGAATATAAGCCATCTAAAGAATCAAGAGTTAAAAAAATTAACACAATTTCAAATTTTTTGATTAAAAAGTTCATTGTTTTGTGAAACAGTACCTCCCAAAACAAACTGCTCAGGTTGAATTGTTTTCAAGCTGAATACAAATATCCTCATAGACCATACATTCTATAATGATGATAGCAAATGAAATATTGTTAGGTCAAAGGTGGAAATTAGTAAGTTTCTAGATGACGAAACGATTTAGGTTTTTGAATTCTTTTTGTCCTCTCTTATGAACCAACTAGAATTGGAATCTAACACTGTTGTTGGGAAGTACTGAATCGAAGACAAAATTAAAAACAAAACCGAACAGACGGGTATCTGCATCATCACAAAAACTAAACAAAACGATAGCTATAGAAAAACTAAAGTATCATTATGACCATCTTTCACCGTATCCCAAAATAAACCTAAAATATTTGCCAATCAGCATTGTACATGGTACATAGCTTTTCGATATGCTAATCAGCTTTGGTTTTTCCACCCATCCCCAAGGTCGAGTAGTATAAATAGGACTCACGAGGATCCCAAACACAATCAAGCTACCTTAATATTTGTAAGATTTCGTGTGAGATATCCCTCGCTTAGTGTCCTAAAAGCTGCTCAATGGCAATCCAGAATAGTAAATCCCTGTATTTGTGCTTTCTGTTATGTTTTGTGCTTCTTATCTTGATGCATTCGGCAGAGTGCAAGAAGAAAAAAGTTCTAAAGCCATGTATGAATTTGAAGTTCTATTACCATGATATACTATACCTTGGCTCCGATGTTGAGAATGCAACATCTGTACTGATAGCAAAACCACCTGATGCTGCTAATTTTAGTCTCCAGTTTGGATATATGGTAGTTTTTGATGATGCCATTACACTTGAAAGAAATCTACATTCTCCCAAAGTGGGAAGAGCTCAAGGTCTTTACGTCTACAATGGAAAACACGTCATGGGTGCTTGGTTTGGGTTCACAATTCTTCTGAATTCTAGTGACTATAAAGGCTCCCTTACCATTGCTGGAGCAGATTATCCGATTGACGATGAGCACAGACATTTCGCTGTTGTGGGTGGGACTGGGGATTTCCTTATGGCAAGAGGAATTTGCACTATTACCACTGATGAGGTGGAGCCAATCTCTTACTTTAGACTGCTCATGAATATCACCCTCTATGAGTGTTACACATAGGAGGTTATTGTACGCTGGTTATGTTTAGCAAGTCTGTTTCTTTGTTACCCATCCATATATTTAAATGGTGCTGAATGTTATGGATCCAAAGGGTTTCTGTTGATGAAACACCCATTTTAAAATGTTATGTTCTCCGTCATATGTTAGGATAGTTAGTATTTGTGATCATAGATGTTTTGTAATTTATGCTTTCGTAATATTAACAGAAGAATAAGTCTGTATGTGTAGCAGAATTGGCTTGAGGTTTGTTTGTAGCTCTACATAGTGTCAGGTTTGAGATTGCTCCAGGGTTTAAGAGGTGGTAAAAATTAATTATATTAATAAAAGAATACATATGCTTTGTATGTCCATCATTTGATTGGTAAAATAAAATTTTCTTTTTTAAATTTACTGAGTAGAAAAAACTATCTATTTTATAAAGTCTTTCTAATTATATATAATTAAAGTATATGTTCTTTTTGAAGATTTTTCCACCACAGTCGGATTGTGTTGATGATAAAAAATCATTTTATTTTTTCATTTATAGTATTTGTTTGTCATATTTTGTTTTTGTTTTGTATGTACATTACAAGTGCTATAAAACCTCTTTCTCTGGCTATACTAGTTACAGTTTAAGAGATGTAAGTTATATTTAATTATTCATAGCATACTCTCACCTCATTTCAAAGAAATATCAATGATTACAAAGTACTAAAATATTTTTTTTATGTCAATTTTTTGCAAAATCCTTAGAATATAGAATTTTGCAATTGTAGCTGCATAGATTTAGCTAGGAATTGAAAAACAATACTTGCAAAATTCAAAAACACATAAGAAAAAAGAGCCGCACAAAACAAAAATTATATTGATTACATTGTGCTCAATTGACACAAAATTTAGATTTACAATGAATAAATAACCATAATGATTGAAATTACAGAAGAAGTGAAGGTAGATCTCAATAGGTATGAAGAGGCTACTAGCAGTCCTCCTTAGTTAGCTTGTACAAAAAGAAGAACATGTAACACAAAATTCACCGTAACTCATAGCAAAGACCACCATTGCAGATCCAAAATTGTTATAGAGAGAACTGCATGTTATCACTGCTAATACAAGCAATTGCATGTGCTAACCCCCCATAAGTCTAACTAAGGAGATAAAAGAAGAGCAAAGCAGGAAAACCCTGTAGGAACAAAACCACCCCTCAAAATCTATAGTAATAGAGATGTAAAAGAAAATATTTTGTGATAAGAAAAGTGTGGACATTTTTTGAAGGATAGCCCTCATAGTGTTGAATAAAGAAAATCTTATGAAACCAAGATGTAGAACAGGCTCAATCTGCATGAGTACCCCCTACAACACTACTCGAGAAATGAGAAGATGATAAACAAAGCTAAAACATCTATCAATCAAAGAAACAAAAGACAATAATCTGCATAGGCCCCCCGAAACAATAAATAGATAAAAATAAATGCAAAACATATACGACTCAAGGATGTAGATGACACATGAATCTATATGAGTGCCCGAATGACACTACTCAGCCATGCAAGAACAAATTGCTAGTTGAAAATATAGGTGCAAATTTTCTATAAAACTGATCAACTATGGAACTAAGAAAACATCAACATGAATAATAGGAACCCCTTCATAATGTTAAAAAGAGAGGTGTGACAGGCCTACTGACATGGTGTCACTAAAAAGGAAATGAAGGAAAGGCCCATGCAAATAGAGCATGACATTGGCCTGTCTGTTATTGATGCAGTCATGGCTAGAGTTTCCCCTCTAGAGATGGTCCAACCTTGCAGCAAGAGTCAACATAGTGGAAACAATGAACACAAGATCTTTAACAACTCAGTAATGAACAATAAACATGTACATACAAACCTTCGCATTATCTCATAAATAAGGATTACATAATATATGCCCAACAACATTTAGAATTACACTTAAAGCACACATGCCTGATTACATTCATGAATCCAGATCCATCATGGATGCTAACGTCTAAAATAATATCTACCGAAAAAGATACCTAAACAAAGATCAACCTCCTAAAAATATAGAATAGGAAGTGGGATAAAAATCAAGAAATGCAGAAGAGGATAAAAGCTAGTTAACTCATGTGTCATTTTTTCAAATGACAATTTTATCAGTTCTCCTAAATTTAAATATTTTCTATATAGGAACAAACAGAAAATATTAAGAGAAACATTTACACACATCACTCCAACCAATGAGAATAGGTTGTTGGACATTTTAAAGGTAGATGTAGAAAATTAAATGATCAATATGACCCTTGAAAATGGAAGGAAATTAGTAGAAGATTGTGGTGTAATGATCTTCTAGGTTGGAATATAAGTTCATCCCTGGTGTTTGATAGTTTCCTACATGACATTAGAGTGAAGAAAAATTTTAGTCCAGAAGGGTTAATAGAGATTTACACTGGATTAGGGTATAACCTTGATGAAAAATCTCTTCTAATCTGGGATTTTTATCCTCCTCACAAGAAACCTTAGATTATTATGAATAAGAATGCATGTTGTCACATGATGACCTTGAAAGTTGGATACACTGATCCACTTGCTACTACATGTTTGGGAATCAATATTGCAAAGTCGAACAAGGATCAAATCAAGATGTTAATCAAGAAATGTGATATGTACAAGATGAAAATTTAGAGGTTACTTGTGGAGAATGACTCTCTAAAGGATGCAAATAAGGAGGCTCCTATGGAAATTTTAAATGCTCAAATTCATGAACTGGATTCCTAGAGCAAAGAAAAGTATGAAAAGATGGGCATGGAGAATCAGAAATTAAGGTCCTAGATAAAAAAATGCTAAGTTTGACATAGTTTGTCTAATAATAAAAAAATGTTTATAAACTTTATGTCATAGAATAACAGGTTTTTGGTGGCATAGTAAAAAAATTAAAAGGTCATTAAGGAACACAAAAGATGAAGTGAGAGATTGAATGGAAAACTTTGAGAGTTGCGCCAGAGTAATCCTCCTCATAATGAAGCCCTTGTATCTTCTACGAGTTTGATAAATGAATATAGAGAGATATAAGAGGAACTAAAAGTGGAGATCAAAGGATTCTTGAATGTAGTAGGTAGAGGATCAACACCTTTACTCATAGAAGATGGATGTCCAAAGGGTCAGAGGAAATGACTATCAAAATGCAGGAAACCCCACCGAGACGCTTTGGAACGTGTAAGAAAGGATCCCTCACTTGGGAAGGTTCATAGTGACTTGGAAATGGTGATAAACATGGAGTATATCATAAGATATTTAATAAAACATGTAGATACATATGCGTCCAAGAAGTATGATGGTTATATTACAAAGGCACATACATGGCTTATTAGAGTATAAATTATCTATGTTATATTTTGTTATCTTGTTGTTTATGTCCAAAAGAATCTTTGAAGGAAAATTATCTCTATCAAGTATTTCTATATAAAGGACTTATTATGTAATTTTTAAGGATCATAATATAATATAATACAATCAGTAGTTTTTTTCCCAATTCATGGTGAAGAAGCTTTTCCTTTTAACTTCAATTGTTTGTAGTTTTCAATTCAAGTAAATGCATGCTATTTGAATTCTTGTATGATAATTTATGCGTGCCATATTGATTTATATATCAATTATATATTGCATCATTTGTAGATAATCCATTCTTCATATAGTTTTTCTAACAAAATAATACAAGCTCAATCTAAATATAAAATATAGATAACATTCTCAAGTTCAACTGAAACAATTGATAGAATAATCAACTACTCCAACCAATTAGGGTGCTCTATATCTTGGCACTTATTAAATCATAAATGCCAAGCCCCAATATTATTTTTTCTCTAACAAAAATAAATTCATGAATTTTTTAAAAACTAACGAATCAAAATTTCTAAATGACTAGTTATTTGCCAAAATAGAGCCAAAAAGCTTTGTAAGAACAAATCCCATAAGTACTCACATCAAAATCTCTCAAATTCAAAATTTTAATCCCTAAACTTTGAAGATTCTTCAAAAAATGATCACAAATTTGTAGATCTATATTTTGAAAAAGGTTGTTTTTTATGGCTGGTAAAAATAGGTTTTATGGGGACGCAAAACCCCTTACAACCAGAAAAAAAAGGATAAAAGCATTAAAAAAGATTTTAAAAAAAATAGGACTGAGACCCAACCCGCAACACCCAGGACCAAAATAGAAAACCAAAGAAAACAACCAGAAACTAGCTAGCCTCCCCGACAACCAAAAGCCAAAAAATGAAACAACACAAAAATAGGGGAACAAATTTAACTAGGAAAACTCTAGGAGAGTTCATTCCACTTCCTTCTTACCCTTATAGACCTTCTTGATGGAAGCATTGAATTCTGAAAGCTCCAAAATCCTATCTTGAATTTTCTTCTTCTTGGCAGAACGTGTGTGCTTGCCTAAGCCTACATCTTCCATGTCATCTTTTTCATCTTCAATCTTCACAATAGGGGAGCCAATATCCAACTCTGATTTAACGGAGTTAAAACATTCCATAGTAAAACCCATGAAGATATTGTTATCCTCCATGTGTTTCTTTAGAGTGTTCTCCAAGATGTCAAATCTATCATGTAGAGTCTTCAAATTATTTTCATCCTCCTTGTTCTTTTTACCATCAACCCCAACCGAACCATAATCCTGATTACCTTGAATAAGATCAACACAAACAGATAGAGAATGAAAGCTAAGAGAGAGGCTTTTGATTTCCTTAATTACCCAATTCATTAGACGAAATGAGTACCTAAACATTTCCTTTGCACTTTGAAGAACTCCAAATGGGGGCTCAATTTTGTCGTCGATGTCATCTTGAAGGAGTCTAACATTCCGCTCTTGCATATGCACCATTCTAGAGAAATGAATATTCCTTGAAGTAGCATGGATGTTACCCTTCTCAGTAGTGTCTTGACCTGGGGTATCCTCCTCCTTCCTCTCTTACTGCCCTTCTATAACCACCTCAATCTTTGGAGAGATGGGTATATCATGCTCTTTAGAACTTGCATAGTTGACCTTGGAAATTTCTAGCCACCCATATCCTCCTCTATGTCTCCAAGATATTTTCCTTTCTCCTTGGAAATATGGGCACATGGAGACTTGTCCTCATCCTCACCAGAAACACTCACCGAGACTGACAGGGACTCCTTACTCTCATCTTCAGACTGGGACTAGGGGATATAGTCATTTTCTTCATAACCGTCAGTACTCTCACCATCAGAGTTCATTTCCATACCTTTAGTTTTTTCAAATTTTAATTTTTAAATTGTCGGCTCTGCAAAATCCTCCCCCATCCTAATCTCTTTACCCAAAGCTTTTCAAGAGCTAGACTCTCTCAGCAAGATAATAAGAGGACTGGAAGTTGCAATTTTCTTAACATGCTCTACAATAAGGAGAATCAGGCCCTCATGCAGAATGGGCTTACTTTCCTTTCTCCTATGGTCAATAATACTATGATGGAGAGATTGCAACATGTAGAAAGGAAATGAAACTCTCACCTTATATTGGAAATGAAATAGCAACATGAAATGGTAAGAATGAGCCATTTTATACCTCCCATTCAGAGAAATGTACTCCATAACCATCGTAAGCACCTTGGCCCAAGATTCTTTGATGGAGTCAACATCATAACACCCCCCAGAGTCTTTCACCAGAATCTTTGCTTCCACTTTGTCCTTTGGGAAGTTCTAAATGGCCTTCTTGAAAATATTCTTGGCCCTATAGAATTTCAAGCCCTTGGTGTTTAAACCCATAACCTTAGCTATCAGGTCTTCGGTTATCTTGACAACCATTCCTCCGATCACCACAAAACCATCCTTCCATCTTTCAATGAAAGTTTTTGTGACAACATCTTTAGAGCCATGAAGGCACTCCATGTAGTTTGTGAGGCCACCCTTTTTGTGCTTATCCCAAACCTCCATTTGGTTCTTCCATTTCTTACAACTCTTCGGCTCCTTACGGTTTAGCCCACCCCCATGATACCTTTCAAGAATAGGTTGTCAATAGCAATGGCGGAAGCAAGACAGAGATAGATCATAAATGCCAAATTCAAATTTTTTAAAGTGCCAGTATACGCATGTCTGCACTTCACACTCTTGGGAAAGATAGGCATTTCTATAACCCTATTAACTATATTTAATGACATGCATAAATTCACTAGAGCTTTTAGAGAGTTTCCAAATCTTATCGCTTACTATGAATCAGATCATACACCAACTTGGCCTTCACCTCAAAGGTCAAATCACTAACTCCATGCCAGGTCATGATGCCCTCAGCCTTAACTATGATGTTAGCCAGCACATTCATAGTGCAGTTTGCTTCCCTAAAGATATGCGATATAATGAAATTTGTGAAAGAGTTAATGAGTAACCAAGCCTCATCAATAATAGCCTTGATTTACCATAATGTCTTAGTAATCCCTTTAACACAATTTAATATATTCATCGAATCTCCTTCGATCCACACATTCAAGGGCATTCTTTCATTAATTAATTCTAAAGTTTGAAGGAGAGCCATCACCTCTGCCATGTGGTTGGTCTAGACCCAAATGGGGAATGCCATGGCCGCAAGATAGTTCTCCTATTCATCATGGATTAAACCTCCACATCTAGGAGGGCTCGGATTACCCTTCGTCACTCCATCAAAATTGGCTTTAATCCAGCCAAGAGGAGGGGAAAGCCAAATGTCATTCTCTCGCATGGAGGGATATTTGGCTATTGATCCTATAGAAACTCCAGCATTGAAATCCAGCATAACTCTATTGAACAAATTACAATTCTCTTTGATGCTTCTCTTAATGTTTTCAGCAATCACTACCGGAGGCAAGGCCGTGTAAAAAGAGACTTTGTCTTTACGTTCATGTCATAGTTTCCAAATGACATCAGGGGCGATAATGTTCCACAACAACCTATCAATGGGAGCAACTACATTTCTCCACTACTTGAAATTTCTTTCCATATTGTTTGGGAACACCTAGAAAATATTATAGAATTGTAAGGTAAGGCACCATACATCTCTGGAATAAAGATAGTTAATGTCCAAATGGAAAACCAATTCCTCCACATTCTTGCAGAGAAAACATCTGTTAGGTAGAATCATGCCTCCCTTTTGGAGATTGTCAATGGTAAAAATCTTATTCTGCAAAACCATCAAATAAAAAATGTTAATTTTAGGAGTAAGCCATTTATCCCATACCTGAGCCTAGAAGGGAAGAGGATCCAGAGGATTTAACAAGATCTCAGAGGCCAAACCAACAAAATAGAGACCTGAAGGGAGCTTTCCCTAGATCAAATTGTCCTCCTTAGTAGAATCCACTTTCCAGACATTCAAATCTAGCATCAGTGGTGTAAGCAAAAAATATACTTCAAAAAGATCAACCCAGGTATGGTTTTCCCAGTAATCTTTGGCCCATGTGCCAAACCTCTATTTACAAATATCAATAAAAGGCTGAATTGTAGGAATGGAATTCAGAGGAAAATATTTGACCCAACAATCATCCTCGAACATAATTCTCCTTCCATTACGCAAAATCCACTTAGCATCCTTAAAATCCATCTCCTTTGCTTGCTGGATATTGTTCCAAATGAAAGATCCTTGCACCTTCACATTAGACACTATGAAGTCAGACATATGAGGGAATGAGAAGATATATTTGTTGTGAATAATATCATTCCATTCTTTTTTTTCCACCATAGATACGTCATATCTTCTTAGCCAGGAGACCATGGTTAATAACCTTTAAAAGTCGAATCCCCAACCCTCCCCACTTCTTCGGAGTACAAACCTTCTCCCAAGCCACAAGAGCTAGTCTCTTTCTATCTTCTACTCCTAACCAAAAAAAAATTCTTTGAATTGATTCAATCACATCTGCAATTTTTCCAAGGATTCTAAATAGACTCATTGCGTAGATGGGGAGACTCTGCTAAGAAGCTTTCAATAGTTGGAGTTTTCCTGCTTGACTTAAAAGAGCTCCCTTCCAACCCACCAAATTTCTATTATATCTATCCACAATACCTGCCCAAAAGGAGTCAGGGGGTTTCAAACCCAATGGGAGACCTAGGTAGGTTGCAAACAAGGTCCCACTTTCACACCCAATAATTATAGCTATTCTATTTTGTCTTTCCTCCAACATATTTATAAAATATAGAGAGATCTTATTCCAATTAAAAATTTGATCTGTAGCTAAAGAATAAATAGAAAGAGCCTATTTGATCCTTTTGGCCTCCTAAATAGTAGAAGACCCCATAATAATCGTATCATCTATAAATTTCTCGTGGGAGCAAGGCCTAGAGGACAAGGAAGGAATGAGGCCCTTTAAAGAACCTTTTGAAGCCAATTTCTGAAAATAATGACCAAGACCCTCCTCAAGAATAGCGAAGAGAATAGGGGGAAAAGGATCACCTTGACAGAGCCCCCTAAAAGGCTTGAAGAAACAGGAAGAGGAACCATTCACAATAATATCAGCCATTGAAGTGTTAATAAGCTAGGATACAAGCTGCAACAATTTAACACAGAACCCAAAGGATTGGAGAATCTTAGTCAAAAATTCCTAGTCCACCCGTTCATAAGCCTTCGACAGATCAAGCTTCAGAAAGAAACCATGGTTAGAGGAGGAATGGGTAGATTTTTTTTCATAAGGGAAGAAATGTAGAAAAAATAAAGCCTAACTATCTTGAGAGATCTAATCAAAAAAGAGAGTCTTTTATCTTTACATGTGGTACATAATTTTCCATACTTTTGAAAACAATACAACCAATCTAGAAAAACCTAATCTCTTTGACACCATTCAGTGCAAGTAAAAAATATGCAAAAAATGTTGAAGGGAAGAATTGATGAAAAAGTACTAAATTCCAAGGACATTAGAATCAAGATGATCAATAAGAACTAAAAAGGAGTTATTATGAATTTTTGTAGTGAAAAATTATAAAGAGAAATAAAACATTAACACTTACCCAAAATAGATTTGAGATTTTGTTGTATCAAGCTTGTTTAGCACATATTCCACCATCACATTTCATTTATTTTTCCTCCTCTACAAGCCCTCCAAAATCATGGACATCTAACATGAACCCAAAAAACTGCTCTATAGCATTTGGTTTCAAAAAGGCAAGGCAAAAGAGATATATAATAGAAAATTATTTCAAATATGGGCCGATCTACTTACCAACTCCTCTTATATTTGTTCAGCTAATTTGTAACTACTTAGATAAACTATGTAACTAGAAAATAGTGTGTAGAGCTGAAAATTTCATACCCACTGTACACTATTTAATGATGAGCAATGATAGAATGTAGATCAATCACCAAATCATATTGTGTATTTGAATAGAAACCTACCCTTAAACCAGTCTGATTAGCATAACCCAAAAAGAATAAAGGGGTGCCAATGCCAGATCTAGGTAAAAGGGGGATTTGTGTATTCCTTATAGAATAGAGTGTGATTATATGATGTGATTGATGTGTAAATCTGATATGTAAATTTAATATAAGATTAAAGAAATGTAAATCCAATATATGAAAGTAAGTGCAGGAGCAAAATATAAAGGATGAACTCACCTTTAAGCTAGGAGAAGAGAAATGAACTTCAGATCTGGTTTTGACTGTTGAAAAGTTGTTGGAATTAAGTATGGTTCTGGATCTGGAACTCTCACACAAGTAACTTCTGACTATAAAAATATCAGGTCTAAAGGACTATGTCGAACAAAGTTGACATTTTCTAAGAAATTCAACCTAGTCTTAGAGGCTTCAAATATGATAAAACTTGTAAAGGATCTATCACTACTCCTAAAACTCCAAAAATCTAGATCTGAAACCTGTTACTACACACAAAAAGAAAGCTGAAATTTTGTGGAAAGGTGCTTTCTTGGGTCAAGCCTCTTAAATGAATTAATCTTGAAATTGATTTGAAGTTGCATAAGGAAAGATAAAATGAAATATAGATCTAAAAAAAAATAACCTTATACCTCAATGATGCAATGCCTCTTTGTAGATGATCAAAAGTATTGATGCAATAGCTTTGAATCCACTAAAAAAATAATAAGAAATCATGAAACCAAACTCCTTAATGATGAATTTTGTAGTTTTCCACAATTTTGGATTGAGGAAGAAAGAGAAGAAGAAGAAGACTTGAAATGCATTTGGCTTCCTTGCACTTGAATCTCTTGAATGCACAATCGATGAATGATAGCTTGCATGTCGATGTTTCTTCATCATGAATTGTATGTATGTAATAGATGTATCATATAGATCTCATGGATGTAAAAATGAGAGGGAGAGGTCTCCTTTTATACACATTTTGGGACCTAAGTTTTGCAGGCCACCTTCACTTAAGATCCTAGTAGAAACACCCCTGCATTGGGCTCGGAACCCACTTAAATTCAATGCCCAAGGACAAGGTCAACTTAGTTCAACCTAGTCTAGGACAAGGATGACTTAAGTGAACATTTTCCAAGAACACATTTTCAAACTTTTCCCAGGACCTAGGTTTGTGTTCCAGGAAGGGGGTTTGAAAACCTTAATCCACCAGGAAATCAGGAAAAATCCCAAAATCATAAAATGCATGTAAAGGACCTATGTGGAAGATGAATTATATGATTGGATGAAAAATGGAAAATCATGGATGGAAGTTAGAGTCATTCTCAGGTTTTAAACAAATACTCTAGATTTGAAGGTGTAACATAGGAAATAGTGAGCAATGTGATGTAGGAAGATCACTCACCAAATCAAATGGGTATGAGAGGGGTATCATATATTACAATAGGAACATACCCAAAGGATTCACCCTCAAATCCAAACTAGATTAAAAAAATCCCACAATGATCAATGGTGATCCCACAATATTGTGTCCAACTTTTTGGCCAACTTTGACAAAGAGATGAACATTTTGACAAAAAAAAAAAAAAAAAAACTTCGTTTTCAAACACCTATTGCTGCAAAACCATCAAGAATTTGGAGATAATGTAAACTAGTGACTTTTAGATTTTTTTTTCTTGTTTCTAAAAATATTTGTTTTAAACAAATTGGAATTTATTTGTATCCATTTTCCCTTCTCCTTTGAAAAGTAGGTTGTCTGTAAAAGTCAACAATTTTAAGGAGTGACACTCACTTTGATCGGCATAATTTTTTTTTGCTAAAAATGATAAAAATGTACTTCTTTCAAAGTTAGGTTTGTAACAACAATATCTAGAGAATCCAATTAGTTTCTTTTAATATTTTATAGTTTATTGACCTATGAAGTGACATTAATTGTAATTTGGACATAGGTTCATTTAGATCGCTCTAACTTGATCTGTATATATCAAAATTTGTTTTTCTCTTTTTTGATATAAAGGTAACATATATAACTATTTCCTAGATATTTTTCATGATTTTTTTCTCAATTTTCTATTTGTCCAAAAGCATCGAACAAAGAAGTTTCTAAATGGTCAGACAACCTATGTTTAATTAATCTAAAAATAGAAAGTCACAATCAACTCAATATATATATAATAAAATCATAGTCATTGTAAAGCCTCTTTTGAGTAGCATCATCTATCATTTGGGTTTCTAAAGATTGTTTTATTTTTTCCTTTATTGAGACCTTCAAAAGGCATAAATTTGCAAAACTCTATTGGCTTTGGTGAGAGAGGCCAAATTCAGGAGGTTCTAGCAAACCCACTTCTAGAGAACCCCTTTCTAGTGAACACCACATAAGAATTTATTGTTCGCTATTATAAATTTGTTATAAATTTCTTCTTTGTTGCTAATTCACAGGGTTCACTTGAATTAGCATCAATTAGAGTGGACCCCAATTTCATTTAGTTAATTCAAAGGGGTTTAAAACCTTTGCAAAAACACTCCCATTCACTCAAAGGGGTGAAAATGAAAATTTTAGGATCTCGCGATTTTCCTTCATGGGCGAAAGCGGGAGACAATTTTGTGGGAATGCCCTTCCCCAAGTTCAATTTCCACAGGTTGAAAAGTGGTTTATGTTTGATTCTTTGATTGTAATGGAAAATAAAAAGTTCATAGCTTCTAATAGTAGTCCATACACCCCCTATGTCATTTTCTATATCCATAAATCTTTCGACATTGAGCCTCAATTGTGCAATTCTCCTGGACTTTGGCCTAGAATCTAGGAATTGATCTATTAAGTCTCGGTGTGACTTCCTTTGTTCTTCCTCACCTTGCTCAAATTCAGTTTTTTTTTTCCTTCTAGCTTCACCTCTTTTTTCTCCTATTGGTTCCTTAGGATTGTTAATTTTAGCAATTATCCTTATGCAATAACTATAAACCTAATTGTAGAATTCAATTTATGAATAGTCTAAATCCACAGAGAAGATTATATGCTTACTTGAACATGTTTTGACTAGTGAACCCTTCAACCTTTATTTGATTCTTGGTATATTCATCTTGCAACTTCCGCCTTTGAAAAATTAGTTTTGATTTAATTCATTTGATGAGTTTTTGTTAAAATAGAACCCAATTATGTGACCATTAATGTCAACATAGGCCAAACATAGCAAATTTCCTCCTGAAGCATGTTATATCCTTTTGTTCCTTTTATCAGGGAAACAACTCATATCTTCTTGCGATGTCTGTGTGACCAAGGGATTCATTATGACTTTGTAGTTTCCTAGTGACCCTTATGTTCTTTCCAATGTTTTCCTCCTTCAGGGAGACATGTTTACTATCTTTTAAATCACATATGATTGTATTCCCTGTAGTGTTTGATTGTCAAAGATTTTCTACTCTTATGTTGATACACATATTTCCCTCCACGATATGATTTTTCTTGTATGTTCTCTTTGATTCGAGAGGCATTGATGAATTCTCTCTAAAATAGATTATTTATTGAACATTTGATAAGCAATATTTTAGGAAAAACTACTTATTGGTTTTAAGGGATTTCCAAGATAGTAGTGAGGAAATTATGGAATTATCAAGGACAATAATAGGGAAATTATTATAATCTAGTAAGTTTGGATGAGAAGATTACATAATTTTTTAGGTGCTAACACAAGGATGGAGGAAATTCCATGATCTCAAATTAGCTTCTCATTTTGGGATGGTTTTCTGCATGAGAATCATTTTTGGCATTTTTGGTTTTATTATTTTGAGAATGCTAAAACTATTGAAGAGTGCATGCCTTGTGAAGACTCATTTTGGAGACAGGTTTAGGATTTGGTATTGTGTTCAATATGGGTTGTTTTCAAGTGAGCTTCAGAGTATATGATTGAGAATTATACTCTTACATGATCACTAAACAATGATAGATGTATGTAACATCTCTTAGGGATCGTTGTTGAATAATTCAAGACTCTGTGATTTGAGAGTTTGGGATTGAGAGCTTAAGAACACAACTCAAAGACTCATTATTTTGAGCATCAAGAGACAGCTTGATGAAGCCTCTCTTGGTTCATGATTTTCTACTTCAGAAGAATGTATTGACAAAACATGCATTTGAATCATGTAATCAACATGTTTGTTATGTAAGCCTCAAGCGGTGGTCCTCCGTGCAAGGTTAATTTAATGTTTTTATGATCAATATATTACAGGCGAATATTGGTGTATGTAATTACATTGATATAGATCTTTTAACTACTATTTAGTCACTTCAAACTATTTACTTAGAAATGTATGAAATTATTTTCTTGCTTACCGTATCAATAATACATTGAAAATTTTGTGGTTCTCTCTCTCTTCTCTGAAAATGATGGAGAATGATCAACAAGATTTAAAGAAGAAGAAAAAATGTTTGTTTGAGGTATAAATCTTATACCATTACTAGTGACTTGTGTAGGAGGATTCATAGGGAATTTTATACCCTATTCATTAATGTGAAGACCATATCAACTATAACCTTGTTGAGAAGTAATGTCTTGGTCCACATTTTAATTAGCCTTTAGTTGAGAAGGAGGAATTTCATTTTGAGCTCTATAGAAATGTATAGTATATAGAGGAATAGGAGGATTATTATCTTTAGGATGATTAGGATTCCTTTCACTATTTACAACCTCTTTAGGTTGGGAGAAAGAAGAATATTTATCAAGTTCTTTATCCTTAGTCAATGTCATCTTGGGAGATAAGTCATCGAGTAAATGTTGAACATCAGGATTATTGAAAATACTTTGATAAAGATAAGAAGCTCAAAGAGATTATTAAGAATTAAGGTAGGTTTAGGAGGAAAGGATATAGGACTCCATGATGTGGGATTAGTGGGAGTATGATCTATATCCTCACTTCCTAAAGACACCTTAGGAGAAGGATTAAGAATATTTATGGTAATGTCATATTTATATTCATAATTTTCAATAGAGGCCCATATGTAATTAACACATTCCATGCATTTTGTTGAAAAAATTATGAGAAAATTACATTCACTAGAAAAAAAACTTGAAATTTTTTTTGTAAGGAAGAACTTTTAAAATTCTCATAATGTCTTATCGAAGAATATCATAGAGGAATGTAAGAAAAATGAAACATAAAAAGGTATTATCTATTTCATGTGATTGATAAATCAAAGTGAGAAAAAATGCAATAACATGAGGGATAACACACCAATATGATTTAGTAAACTCCACCATGAAAATTAAACCTACCCAAAATAAATCTAATAATGAAAATTAAAAGTATGTAAGAGAGAACTAGGTTCACCAAAATGTTACAAAGAAATGTGGATATGGGTGTGATGATGGTTATTGATCATATTCCTTTTGTCACATTCAGAAGAAAGATCACCCACTAGGCTCAAGAAGGCCCAAGCACTGGATGGGTACAATTATCTTTCACTTAGTGGAAACAAAAATGTGATAACAAATCAGGAGATGTAAGATATAGGGTTAAATGAAAAATAAATTTGACTTTCAAGAGATGCATATTGACAAATATATGATAGACAAATTCTTATATCAGGAATATAACCCTGAAATTACAACTAACCTATGGATTCGATTTGGTGCTAATATGGAAGGACTAGGTCTACTCTGTTAGCTTAATTGTGGGACTAGGATGACTAGATCGATCTATTCCTAAGACTAGAGAAACTAGATCAGACTATTCCCTACAATTTTAACTATTTTTACTTGGAGGCTGTAGTCGAGTTCCTCCAATTCATAGATTCAATCCCAAAACTAGCCCCACAAGTTTATGTACATAGAAAAGAGAGTAGGTTTTTTTGTGTAGAGAGAGGACTGCCTTGGTTATATCCTAGTGTAGAGAGAGGATTGACTCTAGATTGAAAGGAAACTGTGTTAATAAAATGCAAAGGGTGGCTAAAATATGAAATGTCTTATACCTTTATGATACAATGGTTCTTTGAATGTGATAACAAATTTTGATACAATATCTTCACTCCATAGAAAAGCCTAAAAGGAATTCATGAAAGACATACCTTACAAATTGTTTTAGTTTTCCATAATTCTTGATATTAAGAAGGAGATCACTTGAATTCTTAGATGCTTGTGCTATGATCTTCTTCCATAATTGTGGTCTCCTCTACATGGCCTTCAATGAGGTAGATAAGCTTTCTACAATGGAGAAGTTTTCCTTGGACGCCTAGAATCTGCCTTAGTATGCTTTCAAGTTTCCAAAATTGTAGATGCACGGTTGAGTTCAACTTATGGTTATTTTATGATCCCTTATTTTACTCCAAATGAGAGGTAATTTTCTTATATACCCCTCACAAACATTTTGGTGCTCAAAACTTAAAGAATGCCAATAGGAGTTTCATTTTCCTACTCAACTATTAAGACTATCTCTCTGTTTCAATTTTGAGGCAAACATTAGGTAATAGGTTGACTAGGTCAGCCCATTCTCGAGAATAGACTTACTAGGTCATCTTATTCCCTCTAATGTCCACCAAAATTTGGACTATGGGTCCTAATTGAAGTGGGGATGCCCGAATGGAAAGCATAATTGAGGCTAGAATATTAAAAATTAATGCTAGAGACCATGCATGCTAAAATAGGGTCAATCTAAATGAGGAATTATATAGTGATCGAAGTCTAGGACGATATAGATCCAACAACTTGCTAGTGGGTTTAGGAATATAAGTGGTAGATGGAAAAGAAATCTTTAGGTAGTGTGTTGATAAACCCAGTGATTTTTGGAGGCACACTATTGTATATAGAAGTTGTGTGGGGCTTAAGTACTAGATCCAAAACACACCTCAATTCACTAGACCCTCTGTGAGGATTCCACCTTAGCCAAAAAAATGAAATCTCTAGTAAGGATATTTAAAAAAATTGCAATATAGAATGGTTCTTACCCATGAAGGAAAAAAGAAAATATTTACAAGGGTAGATAATATTGTTAAAGATATTAGCAACAATTTTACTACTATTGGTATTATACCCACTTTCTAATCACTAATATTCTCTTAGGACAATGTTAGAGCATTTATTGGTTGATTATAAATAGCCTAAGTTGACAAAACTACCTATAAAAATGGTCTAAGAAATAGTTCATACTCTTATAATCAACTTGAAAATTAAAATATGTTGAACACACAAATATATTGTAGCAATGGAAGAAAGAATATTATCACCAAAATGTGAGCATACTGGAAATAAAGCATACTCCAACTATAGATATTTCACAATGACAATTCAATTAAAAAATGTTACAATATATAATTTTTTTCCATAACTATATCATTTAATATGTGTCAATCAATACTTTTACAACTAATAAGATAACTAGCAAAACATATTGATTCCTTCAATAATACTATTAAAAGAAATTTGCAATATATATTTTTTTCCTAAAAATACACATTACTATCCAATATACCTGAAATAAGTACTTTTACGATTAGTAAGATGACTCACAAAACATATGAATCCCTTTAATAATACTGCATAAAATGAGTGACAAAAAAACATATGAATCCATTAATAATTCTACATAAGATGAGTCACAAAACATATAAACCCAACTAATACTAAGTATCCTAAAATATAATAGAGTACATAGCAGTTTTTTTTTATAATTAGTAAGATTGACTCACAAAACATATGAATCCCTTTAATAATACTGCATAAAATGAGTAACAAAAAAAACATATGAATCCGTTAATAATTCTACATAAGATGAGTCACAAAACATATAAACCCAACTAATACTAAGCATTCTAAAATATAATAGAATACATTACAATTTTTTTTATATTATAGTGAATGATGTAGATTTGACCTTAAGACCACTCTGCCGGAAGACTTTGCAGCTACCACTGCAATGTGAGGTCATCCCTTAGTACATAATATTTAGACACAATTTTATTCATGGAAAACCTTTAGATCCATAACATTAAACAGAATCTGAATTTATCAATGGATAACAGAGAAAATAACTTGTGCATAACCAACATACGATCACTTCTCATGAGTAACACTCATAGAGGGTGATGTTCAGCACAAATCTAAAATAAGCGATTCCCTCCACCTCATCAGTGGTAATAGTGCAAATTCCTCTAGACATGAGAAAATCCCCAGTCCCACCCACAACAGGAAAATACCTGTGCTTATCTGTAAGTGGATAATCTGCTCCAGCCATTGTAAGGGAGCCTTTATAGTCAGTGGAATTCAAAACAATAGTGAACCCAAACCAAGCACCCTGGATATTTTTCCCATTGTAGACGTAAAGGCCTTGAGCTCTTCCCACTTGGGGAGAATGTAGATTACTGTCAAGTGTAATGGCATCATCAAAAATTACCATATACCCAAACTGGAGACTAAAATTAGCAGTATCAGATGGCTTTGCGATCAGCACAGATGTTGCATTCTGAACATTGGAGCCATTGTAAAGTATATCATGGTAATAAAACTTCAAATTCATACATGGCTTAGGAAGTTTTTTCTTTTTGCACTCTGCTGAATATATCAACCCAAGAAACACAAAAAGTAACAGAAGACACAAGTATAGGGATTTACTATTCTGCATTGCCATTGTGCAAGTATAATAGTAAGGGATCATATCCTTAAGAGAGTATCTCTGATAATCCAAAAGAGCATAAGAGAGCTTGTTTCCATTTGGAGATACAAATGGGTTCTATATATACTACTCTGCCTGGAGAAAAAATACAAAGCTGATTAGATGAAAGATGCTGAATCAAAATGAGCAAAATGCTATGTTAAGCATATTGGTATACATTTAGGATCGAATAAGTTTTGAGACAGCTATCGTTTTGTTTAGTATGCTTAATTGTCATTTCCTCTATCTTCCTTTTAGTAGCTCGCACAATTAAATATTCCACAAAATAAAATAGCATTAAACAAATGCTCCCTGCCATGGAGACCACTCAATCAGAAGTGTGCAGTTGATTTCAATCAGAATCTTTACAAAATGTATCATGGATCAAATTTGAAACACCAGCATTTTCAGCAGCTGTTTTTATCTTTGCATATTTTGTGGTCAAAACTACAAAAAAATTGCAAAAAAAAAAAAAACAGTGGTTTCCCAAATTTACTAAAAAATAAGTTTGACATTTTTTTTATTTTTTATTTTTGTGTTTGGTTCATTTGTCTGGAGCTTAGTCAGTGCCATATTTTTATACACTTGGGTTTTTATCTTGTCATTCATGAGGACCATAGGCACTCTGTAAAACTTAAGATTCAAACCTATTGCCAAATCAATTTATTTTAATATGTTTCAAATAAAATTGGATGAGCCAGTGTAGATTTACAAACTTTCAAGTTTTTCTTTTTATTGTTTTAATCATTTTATAATAGATTATAGATTGTGGTCTTAAATATTGATTAGAAAATTTGATATTTAAAATAGAAACAACTTCAATACATTATATATTGTGAAGATTTATTATTACCAAATTTGTACATGTTAATAGAATTTTAAAATTTATATCATTATTTTATATTTAGTTGTGTTCTTAATCTGGAAGATCTATTTCGTGTCTAATTCTAGTATAATTCAGAGAATATGAAACTATATTGAGACTTTCATAACACTTTGATTTATCATTATTACAAAATTATGACTATCGCTGAACTTTCAAATCAATGTCTTTTATCTTATTATAAAAGTATGGCTATCACTGAACTTTTAAATCAATATCTTTTATCTTATTACAGAAGTATGGCTATCACTGAACTTTCAAATCAATATATTTTATGTTATTACAAAARTATTGCTATGATAGAACTTTCAAATCAATWTCTTTATCTTTATTCAGAGGGACAATCTACWAGATCAATTTTTAGAATTGTAATCTAAATTGTTCAATTCTTACTCTTACAAATTTAAAAACTTTTCTGATTGCCTAATAAAAATGGAATGGAAATCAATTATTTTATACTCTAAGCTGGTACAAATGGCATAGTAATTTCCAATCACTCAGTAAAAATAAAATTTAAGTGAATTATTTTATTTTATATCTAAGATGGTATAATTGACATATAATAGTATGTAAGCCTATCTTATACCCATTTAAGATGGTACCATCTATTTTTCAATATTGATATTCTGACTCATATAAGAGGCATCTAAATGCAAATTCTCCATCATTACAAAATATTTCATTTATTTTCGTGGAACTTTGTTAAAGGAAACAGTCTTAGGTATCATATTGTCAGTGTTGTCCGCGCGGGAAGGGGAAGAAAAGTTACCAGATACGTTCTAATATCTCTTTTTTTTTTTTGGGTGGGGGGGATGCATCTTGTCAGTTTTTCAATCAAACCGATGCATAAGTCCTGGCAGTCAACTTTATTTTCAGCTTTCTTGGTGTTAATGTGTTTCAAACGTGAAATAAATAAATGAAACCGATGAAACCGGCCGTTCTCATCGGTACTTAAAAAAACTAGTCAATGAAGTCACATGGGATACAAGAGAAACAGCCAAATGGGTTGAAACAAAACAAGCGAAAGGGAATTTGTTCTTTCCTTGTTGCAGACAAAATAAAACTAGATTCCCTCTTATTTAAAGGTATACAATTTGGTTGTATATGAGGGCATCGAATTTATCTAAATCTACCTCTCATTTTACAAAGCCATAATGAGAAACAGCTGCCGAGTAGCTTAGTTTTTATAGATATTGTAGGTAAGAGCAGTTTTACAATTTAATTTAAAATCAGTGATTGATTGAGTGGATGGGTTTCCCACTCTACCCAACTTTTAATTGTAGATAATCAATGAACCATACACAAACATCTCTTTCACTGTTATTTGTTTAAGATACACCACAAGAGGATGGATGACATTTATGGCGAATGGTCTCAATAGCACTGAATTATTTGTTGAGAAAGTTTATTGGTTTAATTCATATGAAGATAGTTCATAGATAGGGGAAAATAGGGGAAAATATATAAAAAAATGTAGTGATAATTTCTATATAATGGAGTTCTATATCAAATATTAAAGAATTATGAGTAAATTTATTATTACTAATTTGATTGTTAATATCGCATTTATATTTAGTGTGAAGGAAATTTAGACATTTACTAATGACGGATATAAGATATATTGGGGTCGAAGAAGGGTTAGATTAGCCAACACTATTAATAATAAAGATGTCAATTATTATCATTTTATGTCTCATTTGACCTATCATTTATAATCAATATATGAATTTTTGATTGTGCCCTTATGTTGATAATATGTCTCATTCTATAATGTTATTTTCTCCCATATGCTTCATTCAATCATATGAAGTTGTCCAAATCTAAAACTAGTTGATTGTTTGTGTTTGCAAGCCCATAAACCTCTTAAAAACTTGGCATGGGAGAAAAGAAAGGTCACTAAGTTCATGACATCACAAACGTTGTGAGTTCATGAATTTTGTGAACCTATGACAAAGGGAGAAAAATATTTAGAAATCACCAAGTTTGTAGTATTTCAATGTTTGTTGGTTTGTGAACTCAATCAAAATATGACAAAAAGGGAAGAAATAAGTTGAAGCATCGATAAGTTTGTATTTTGCAAGCTTGTTAAAAGGTCAACATGGTTCTTAGGTTTGCAAAAGGTGTGATATGGCTTGCCAAGTCAATAAAACTATGAATTCTTTAAAAAAGGAATGAGTCAAAATTGCTAATTAAGTTTCGCTAAGCTTGTGAGTTTGCAAACTAATCAAAAGTATGGCATAGTTCATGAATGAATAATTTAAAGATATGATAAAAATTAAAAAAATTGCCCTAATGATCTCTATGTAATGCATTTATTCATTAAACATAAAAGAATCATGATTAAATCCATCACTACTAGTTTGATTAATAACACAACTTTTGTTTTTACTGTTATGGAAATTGAAACCTTGTATAATGACTAATATATAAGGTATATTAGAGTAGGAGAAGGCCTATTAGATTACAAAATATTAGCAATAATAATGACATCAATTATTGACATTTCATGCCTCATTTGACCCATCATTTTCAATCGATTTAAGAGCTCTAAAATGTATCCTTATGTTTCAAAGATGTATCTTTCTATCATTTTATTTTCTCTTATATAGTTCAATCAATAATAAAAATTTGTCCAAGTATGAAACTACCTATGTTTTAGTGTTCACAAGTTCATAAACCTCTTAAAAACTTGACAAAGAAAAAAAAAGCATCAATAAGTTTGAATGATGCCATAAATTTTTTGTGTTTGTGAACTTTGTGACACTATGAAAAGGAGAGAAAAAGATTCAAAATTTACATAGTATTTGATGTTGCAATGTTTGTTGTTTTCTAAACTCAATGAAAGTGTGACAAAAAAGGAAGTAATGAGTTCACCCATAAGTACTTGTCTATAGGCTTGTAATTTTGTCAAAATGCCAACATGGTTCTTAAGCTTGCAAAAGGTTTCATGTGGATTGCCAAGTGAATAAAAGACTTAATTCTTAAAAATAAAATTGAGAAACTTTATAATTAGTTGTTGCTAGTTTTTGTGAGCTTGCAAACTAATCAAAAGAATGCCATAGTTCATGAAATAATAGTTTAAAGATATTATATAAAGTAAAAACCAAAAAATGCACTAATAATCTATATGTAATAGAGTTCTTTATAGAACATAAAAGAATCATGATTAAGTCTTTTACTAATGTACAGTTGAAAATTGCATAGCCCAATTTCTAATTTAGACTGTAGTCTTTTGTACCACTTAATGTCCATTCCTCTAGTATTTTTGTACGTCCATTTCAAACCTTGCATCATCATTTTTCCTCTTAGGATGTTCAAAAGTCCTTATCAATAGCTATCTTTCAGCATCACCTTTGCATGAGTTGCATGTTGTCCTTTCCATCTATTATTTTTTAGTGTGCTTTAAACTTGAATCGTCTGAACACTAGCATGTCATGTGGACAATAGAGAAACACATAAGTTCCCATCAATAACTCAATGTTCAAATGTTTGTCCTAAGCATTCTTTTCACTTATCACCCACTTTTGTTCATGGAACAACTTGAAATCTTCTAGAATGGACCTGAAGCCTGTTTTTCCCACCTCTTCTTTCTTTTAAATCCATCTTATTTCTTCATTCAATATATCTTGGTGATTCTCTTGGTTTGTCCACACAAAATCTCTTGCATTGTCTTAGCTTTCACAACTCTCTTTCTCTCTCGCTTGCTACAATAATCTCTTGTAATAATAGTCATAGCTCTCTTGGCTTCCTAAAGAAAATTTGGTAATATGTTTCTATCTCTCTTGTGTCTTTTAGCATCTTGGGATTTATTACATCCCTTACCTATCATTATCTCATTCATAGAGTTTTTGCTCCACTAGTGGGGTTTGTTTCCATTTGCATATCTTATGTAGTAAGAGTTTTCCTCCATTAAGCGAGATTTGTTTCTATTGCATTGTCATTTATTTATTATTTTCAATCTATCTATTTATCTATCTTTTGTGGAGGCAGAAATACCAAAACACAGACTTGATTGAGGCAAGACTTCAAACAAACCCAAACATTTTTCCTCTTTTGTGTGTATGCAGGTTCATTGGAGACATTCAACTACATCATGGTTTTCTTTTATTTAGTTATCTTTTTTATTTTCATCTCTATTATAATATTTACCACTATATTTATAATTTTAGGTTTTGTAGGTTATCTAAATTACAGAACTAATTTTTTGTCATTCTAGGTCTTTTGTGTTTTGGTTTGTATAGATACTAAAATAATCAGAATGATAGAAAATATTCAGAATGATAAAAAATCATATTTTGGAGGTTTTCTTGTATTTAGTTATATTGTTTATTTTCACCTCTATTATATAATATTTACCACAATATTTCAAATTTTAGATTTTATACGTTATCTAAATGTACATACCTATTTTTTTGTCATTCTAAGTAGTTTCAATGTTGAGCATGTTCCTTCAACTAATATTTCCACCATCTATAATAAATCTTCTAATGTAATTTTCTTCTCTTCTACCGCTAGGAAACCTAAGAGACCAATAATATATGGTACTGGAGAAAGTCCAAAACCAAAGTCGAAGAAAGTTATGACGATTAATGATGAACCTTCTACTACTCATTGTGTGTGTCCTTTCTTTGATTAATGTCTATCTCTAAAGTATGAGAACCATGTGGCTACTAATTAACAAAATGTAGCTAATACTCATCAAACTACTTGAATTAAACAAAGCATTAATATTCCTATATCTATTCTATCTTCTCAACCTATTCTCTAAAATTATCCTAAGTTACATTCTCACTCCCTAGCAGAGTATGATCCTATCAAGCAACTCCGTGTTACTCTCACTAAGAACTCTCTTTGGGATCTTCTTCAAACATTTCCCCTTTATCATGGTGTACTTCCCAAGGATCTACAAAATATCCTTGTGCCATCTTACACTAGAATCAGTGAGGAAAATACTTTGTTAGATTGTATACACTCTGGGACACCATAGACTATATATTTCATTAGCATGAAATTTCATCCACTAAAGTACAAGATCAAGATGATGCATTAATGATAGTTCTTTTTGTAAATGGCATTGGTATTGGACATACTATCATTGAAATTGGTTCAGAATTCAATATTTATAGTATTTATCTTTCACCTAAAATCAAAATGGATCCAAGTTCTCTTGCAAATTATTCTTTGTCTATTCATGGGTTTTACAATGTTGGTCGAAAATCTTTAGGTACAATAATGCTATCTTTGCAGCTTGGGCGTGTTACTTTACATACTTCAGTACATCTAATACTAGGCACTTTGCAATACAATCTTCTTGTAGGTAGACTATGGATTCGTGTTATGGGTGTAGTGTCATCTACCTTGCATAAACATATCAAATTTATTCATAATACTTAAGTAGTTATGATAGACATTTATCCTACATCCTTGCACTATTACTATTAAGTCTTCAAGTAGTACCATTTTTAAAGAATTCAAGCAATATTACACCACCTTTAGTTTCTAATATTATTGATGGTGCTAATTTGTCTTCTTCTCAAGCGAATTCATGTATCAATTATGATCAATATCATTATAATTTTATAAATTCCCTTACTAGAGAACATAAAATCAACCATGTTCACCGTGAAATTCTAAATATTTTACTGACAACTGCTATTGACAATGATTACTCTTCTATATCGCAGGATAATATGGGTACTATCAACTATGTCAATAATATTGATCCTCCCACTTTTCAGTAGTTATAATCATGCTATGGTCTAGGATTCCATATTATTTCTATGCGTGGGTATAAAGGAAATGGTTTTGGATGTATAGAACAAGGAATGAAGATCCCTTTGCAACCGAACCCATGTTCTTCTAGAGTTGGAGTAGGGTACAAAGATTTTCCTTTGTCTTTGTCCACTCCTCCATTTTCTAAAATTTCTATGTCATCTCCTTGTTAATAGTCAAACCTCCCTTTTCAAGAGAAATGGTTTCTTCTTTATCTTTATTATTTATATAAACAAAAGCATAATTTATTGTGGCCTCTCAAATCCCACTTGGTTACTCTTCATCCTCCAAACCATAAGAAGCTCTATGTGAATGATAAGTCAAGACATTATTTTTTTGCATATCATCAAGATCCTGATCATTCCAATAGTCGATGTAAGGCCTTGAAGGATAAAATACAACAACTTTGTAAATTGGGTGCCTTTAATAATTCATATATTGATATGTATGCTTCTTGTTCCATGCATGACAAGTGATAACAAGGTTTACCTCTATCCTATACTTTTTGCATGTCTATTATAAAATTAGTTCCCATCCACTATCTTATCTTCCTTTGTGGGTGCCAATTGGCTATTTTGTATTATATGACTTTGTGGGGTCCAATCCACTATCTTATCTTATCTTCCTTTATGGGGGAAAACACATTATATATTATGTCTTCCTTTGTGAGGGCTAATCTAATATGTTATATTATCTTCCTTTGTGGCGACCAATTCACTATCCTATCAAATCTCACCTTATTGTATGCCTATCTAAATTTTATTACACATACCAATGCAACCTAAATTACCCTATCACATACCAATATAGATTTTTATATGCATTTCTTAAGCCACCTTATTGATTGCAACTATCCAATTTTTTCTACATGTATTGGTGCACAATAAAAAATTGCCTTATCATACGACTATCTAGATTTTTCTACTCACAACGAACCACCGTAAAAATAACTCTATCATATGGCTACCTAGTATAACACAACTTCTACTAATACCATGCTATTTCTTTGGTTGTGTCCCTCTTCCATAGAAAACCCATTTCTACTAAGTATATATTTTGGTAGATAATTTCCTCTATAGAGGGATTGGTGCTACTAATAATGATCATATGCATGATCCCTAGAAGTAGATCAAGCTAGTATCTTAGTCATGTGTTGTATCTTTTAAATTTTTTTCTTCCCATTCTCCTGTGTGCATTCTTCCTTGAAGCACTTATTCCTAAAATTATTCTCCTTAATTAGAATTCCTCTATATTTTATTTCTTGTATTTTGGGGATGACACATTATATAACGAGACAACCTTTTTCATCAAGTTCTCTTTAACATTTTTGACCCAAAACTCTTAGTTATCCTATTCTATGTTGTTCTTATTTACGTTAACTTCTTGGCTTTGTGGCTTTTATGTTATAAACTTGTTCTCTTCTGGAGCTTCTTCTCTCTAAGGCATCTATATTGCAGGTCTTCGCTATAGGGGCATGCTTCCTCTATAGTATCCTTTTGGTATCATGATGTTATTTCCATTTAGTAGATTTCCTTAAGGGTTCATGTTAATTTAAATGCATATGTCTACTAAAGTGGGGAAAATATACAGTAAAAAATTCCATACCCCTATCTGCAATTGAGACTACAATTTTGTAACCTCTTTGGTGTCCATTCCCCTAGTATTTGTGTAGGTCCATTTCAGCCCTTGCATCAACCTTTTCCCTCTCAATATCCTCAATATTGCTTGTCAACAACTATCTTTCAATGTCACCTTTGCATGAGATGCATGTTGTCCTTTCCACCTATCATTTTTAGTGGTATTTGTTTAGATAATATCATTCCTTATAGACACCCTCACATCGTACATTTATCCACTAACAACCTAATTTTCAAATGTTAGTCCCGAGCATTCTTTCCACCTATCACCCACTTTTTTGTTGGAATAGCTCTTCACTTGGTTCTTTCACACAAAATCTCTTGTATTGTCTTGGTTTTTAATAGCTCTCTTTCACTCCCACTTGCTATAGAACTCTATTACAACAATATCCATAAGTCTCTTAGATTCCTCAAGCACATTTAGTAATATCTTTCTATCTCTCTTCTATCTTTTAGCATCTTGGGATTTATTATATCCCTTATCTATCATTTATCTCATGCAATAGGGGTTTTCCTCTACTAGCAGTATTTGTTTCCATTTTCATATCTTACATAATAGAGCTCTTTCTCTATTAAGTGGGGTCTATTTTTGTTACGTTTCATTTATTTATCTTTTTCAATCTATCTATTTATCTAGTTATTGTGGAGGTGGAAACACCAAAACATGAACATGACTGAGGCAAGTCTCAAAATAGCTACAAACTTTTTTTCTCTTTTGTGTGTGTGTGCAGGTTTATTGGAGACATTCAACTAGATGGAGGCTTTCTTGTATTTAGTTATATTATTTATTTTTATGTCTCTTATATAATATTTTCTTCTATATTTCTAATCTTGAGTTTGGTAGGTTATTTGAATTATAAACATGACATTTTTTTTCAATGTTTAGTATTTTTTGTTTCAGTCCATAGAGGGATACAATGTGTCATGCAGATGTCCATGTACCACATTGATATCCTTGGCTAAAACACTTAGATTTGGACTGAAGAGACTCTTCCATCTTCACTTCTCATTTTTTTAAACAAAATATTCTTTCTCTTTATCTTTAGTAAGATATCTCCACTGGTTCAACTAGTTGGAGGTATCTAAATGTATGTTGTGAAACTATCTCTCAAAGGAACATAGTTTCCTTCTGTAGGATATGATTTACTTCATTACAACTACTAGTTTGATTATTAACACCACATTTATTTTTATTGTTAAGGAAATTGAAACCCTTAATAATTACTTATATATAAGAAATATTACGCTAGGAGAAGGTCTATTAGAATATTCAACCCTATTAATAATAAAGATATCAATTAGTGTCATGTTGTGTCTCATTTTACCCATCATCTACAATATATTTAATATTTGTTAAATGTGCATGTTATGTTCAAAATATGTCTCTTTCTATCATGTTATTTTCTCCCTTATACTCCATTCAATCATTAAAAGTTATCCAAATCTTAAACTAGCCAATTCTATGTGTTTGCAAATTCATAAACCTCTTAGAAAATTGACAATGGAATAAATAAATACCACTAGGTTCATCAGGTGACAAATTTTGTGTGTACATGAAGTTTTTGAAAATATGACGAAGTGAGGTAAAGATTGAAAAATTGTGAATTTTTTATCCTACAATGCTTGATGGTATGTGAACTCAATAAAATTGAAATGAAAAGGGAAGTAATGAGTTCAATCATAGGTCTGTTTTTAGATCCGCAAGTTTGTCAAAATGCCACCATAGCTCTGAATTTTGTAAAATTGGTGATATGGCTTGCGAAGTTAATAAAAGTGTGAATGCTTGAAGAAATAAATTATCCTAATTAAGTTTCACTGATTTGTGAGATTGTAAACCAATCAAAATGACACAAGGCAGTGATGGAGAAGGGGCCAAAGGCTCTCCCAATTACCAAATCACCTTGCAGAACCAAATGCGGAAACACAAAAACACAATGAGAGAATAAACAATAGATATCCTTTATATTAACTTGATCAAAATCATTACATGCTGGGTTGTAAGGCCTTCCCAGTTTTGGCCATATATTCAATGAATTACTATAAGATCTTCATACAATAGAAATTACAGACCTTCGATCTCAATATCTAAACATTTTCTTTCTTTCTCTAAGAATATCTAAACTGAGAACATACAAAAGAATATATACAAGAGTCCACCAAAGAGGTCGGCGCTCAAATCCATAAGAGAGACCCAGATTTAGGTCCACATAGATCTTAATGAGAGACCCCAAATCAATTCAGAAATGGAAAATAAATGAAGAAGTTTTCCAAAGATCCAACTCCCAATATAAGCATGTCGGGAAAAAGGTTGACCGAGCAATAGAGGGACTCAAGCAAAGAACACCTGAAGAAACAGGAAACAAAACCTGAGTATCAGAGTTGAAACCTGAGCAACAGGAAATAAATAGGCATGATCGAGCAATAGGGCCTGAGCTTCAGAACTAAGAATTACTAAGCGATAGAAACAATCATGCCCAAGAAATAGAACTCGAGCAACAGACAAAATTTACCAAGCAACAGAGCCCGAGTAACAGAGTATCTCCCGAGCAGCTTCTAAACAAAAACAAACATCTTTTGGTTGAGAAGGATTGCCAATGACCCAATATGCTCTTGCATCAGACACCTAGGGTTACAAGAAATGATTCCCCGAATCATGTATCAGTCCAACCTGAAATGAATCCAACTTAAATTATGAAATCCAAGATGAGTCCTCGATCATTCTGTTCTTCCACTTTACCAGATATTTTGTGTGTTATTTTCCTCTTGTACTTCTACCAATTATCTATTTCAAAATCTTATCAAATTCTTCTATCTCCTTCTTAGGATAATCATTTGGTAATATCATTTCTTCATCAGGTTCATGATATTCATACAAATCTAAAATATTGAATATAGGTGATATATCTATGTAATCATGTAATTCAATTTTGTAAGCATTTCCACTGTCAAGCCTTCTCAATATTTTGTAAGGACCAAATTTCTTCATCTTTAATTTACAATATGTTCCAATAGGAAATCTTCCTTTCTTTGAATGAACCATCACTGCATCACCAACTCTAAATGTTTTATGTCTTCTTGATCTATCTACACTGTCTTTGTATTTCTGATTACTTTTCTCTAGCTTTTGTTTTACATCTTCATGCAATGTCTTCATAAATTTTGCAAATTCTTCTGCTTCAACACTTCTTTTGTCTACCCCAACAATATCTCCCAAGTCTGATATACCTCTCTGTTGTGTTTCATCAACAATCTCAAAAAGTGCTTTTCCAGTACTTCTATTCATTGAACTATTGTATGCAAAATTTGCTTGTGCCAACATCAAATCCCAATTGCTTGGTGTGTCTCCTACTAAGCATCTCAACATATTACCTATACTTAGGTTTACAACCTCTATTTTTCCATCAGTCCGTGGATGAAATGTAGAACTAAACTTCAACTCAGTATCCATCTTCTTCCAAAGTGTTCTCCAAAAATAGCTAATAAACATATTGTCTCGGTCAAAGATGATACTCTTCAATAATCCATGCAATCTGAAAATTTCCTTAAAGAAAAGATCTTCTCTATGTACTGCATCTAATGTTTTCTTATATGGTATGAAATGTGTCATTTTAGAAAATCTATCCACAACAACAAATATGGAATCATTACCTCTTGCTATCCTAGGTAGGCCAATAACAAAATCCATGCTGATATCACTCCAAGGTTTCTCAAGAACAGTAATAGGTGTATACAAACCAGTATTCTAACTTAGTCCTTTTGCAACTTGACAAAATCCATTTCTTTTCACAAATTTCTGAACATCTTTATACAACTAAGGCCAAAAATACCTCTCCTTCAGCAAACTCAATGTTTTATCAATGCCAAAATGTCCAGCCAATCCACTGCTACGTTTCTCCTTAATCAAATTAATTCTCATTGAACCTTTCGATATACACAACTGAATACCTTTGAACAACATATCTTCCTAAATGAAATAATCTTCACACTTACTTGATTGAATTGAAATAGGTGCTCTGCACACTCTCCACTGCTCTGAAAAATTAGGATCATTTTCATACAAATGCTTCGTATCATCAAAACCAAGAACTTAAATTCTCATTTTAGTTAATAAAGACCTTCTTGTACTCAATGCATTAGCATCTCTATTAGAAACTCCACTCTTATGCTTAATCACAAATGTAAAGCTCTGCAAATACTCTACCAATTTCATGTCTCTGATTCAACTTATTTTGACTACCCAAATATTGTAAAGCCTTATGATCAGTATACAACACAAATTCATTTGGCATCAAATAATGTCTTCACTTCTTCATAGCTTGCACAATAGCATAGAAATCTTGATCATAGAAAAAATATTTCCTTTTTTCACCATTCAACTTTTCACTAAAGAAAGAAATGTGTTTACCTTCTTGAGTCAACACAGCTCCAATTGCACTTCCACTTGCGTCACATTCAACTTGAAATACCTTATTGAAATCAGGTAAGGCTAACACAGGTAATTCAATAACCTTTAGTTTCAAAGCTTCAAAAATCTTATCAGCTCCATGTTTCCATTTGAATTCTCTTTTGTCTCCTCTCATTGTCTCAGTCATAGCATTAAAATAGAACTAAAATTTCTGATAAAATTCCTGTAAAAACTTGCCAATCCATGAAATGATCTCACCTTAGTGACATTTTCAGGTGTAGGCCAACTCAATATAGCTTCAACCTTCTCGAATCCATCTTCAAACTATTATCTGAAATCACAAAACCCAAATGCACAAGTTCTTCTTTCATAAATGAACATTTCTTCAGATTTATTAGCAACATTTCCTCTTTCAATATCTACAACACTTGCCTTATATGCATCAAACTCTCTTCTCTAGTCTTACTGAATATCATAATATCATCCAAATATACAATCACACACTTTTTCAAGAATTTCTTTAAAACTTCATTCATTAAACTCATAAATGGACTCGATGCATTGGTTAAATGAAAATGCATAACCAACCACTGATACAAATGTTCCTTTTTCTTGAAAGCATTCTTTTATTCATCGCCTTCTCTCATTCTAGTCTAATGATATCCACTTTTTAAATCAATTTTGGTAAAATAACTTGCTCCACTCAAACAATGCATGATGTCATCCATTCTTGGTATAGGAAACCTATACTTCACTATGATATTTTTTAATGCTCTAGAATTAGTGCACATTCTCCATTCTCCATTCTTCTTAGGTGCTAATACAATAGGTACTACACATGGACTCAAACTTTCTCCGATCAAACTGGTGGAACCCAAATTTACAATCAAATTTGAATGGTTAAATAATTCAGGGAAGTATTTTCAGCATCATTATTCTTAGTTTAGGCTTTCTTTTCCTCCTTCCATTCATAGTTTATTACTAAGACTATCTTTTCCTATGCATTTATCTTATCTAATTCCTTTCTTTTTCCTGTTAAAAATACTATGTCTTATATTCTCTACGTCTTGTTTACATTTGAATTTATAAATATAGCCGTTGGTCGCTTTTCGCGGTTTAAATGTTCATTTTAAAATTATTTTATTACCTTGGCAGGGAATATTCTCTTTTTATCTGGTGCCCTTGAAAGTGTTTTGGTCGCATTATCTCCAGATCAAAATGGGATATTCTTTATCATTCAGAGACCTGGTGAATCATTCAGTCGGGGAGTCTCATGAGAAAATGGAATATGACTTAATCTTTTAGAGATCTGGCACAAACTGTTGATTACATTTTTGATCAGATGGTTACCTCTAAGTCTCCAAATATAACCTAGAGTTAGCAAAAGATTTAGATATCTTGTGACCTGGTTTATTTCTAACTTGGGGATGTAACTCGAGTTCAGAGCTGAGTTGAGTCAGGATTCTTTCAGTCGCAATATCTTTGGAGATCTAGAGACCACTCAGTTGCCAAATCTCCAAAGAAAACCTGAGGTTGAGTTGAAGTTAAGGTTAAAACCATGGGTTAAATTAAAGAGCAAAAAAGTACTTTTTGATCTGACGGTCGATGTTATCTCTTAGTGAAAAGATGAACATCTCTTAACCTTTAAGGGAATGCACCTCAGCGACATGTGTTTCATGTCAAAACCTGGGCCCATGATGGAATAAGCTTTCTGAATGGATGTTAAAGCACGGAGAACATCGATGGCTAGTGCAATGTCTTGAAGTCAACATGCATGAGATGTATTCATCAAGGCATTGTGCGATGATGCCATGTGTCTCTAACAAATATAAAGGACAAAATGCCCAAGTAGCACTGATGATTGGGATTTTATTTGTTGTTGCATGTTATATTCTTATTATTTGATATTTTTCTTGTCGACTGAGGGTTTTTTATTATCGTTTGATACTTTGACAATGTTTTCATGCAGGTGGTAAGCGTAAAGATAAAGAGACTTGGACCAAAGAGGAAAGATCAAAAACATGCCGACAATCATTGACATGCCTTGAAAAAGTTAAAGATATTATTAGAGATTCATAACAAGATTCTTAATAAACTATTCTGATTATATTATCGCTTTGATCGATAACTATTCATAAGGATGATAAATCATTCTTAAATGTAATTATGGCTTCTTAGTTGTTGATCTTAGGGATTAGGTTTATTAGATGAACTATTGCATTAATCTGAAGCTTGTTCGCACCCTTTGAACTTTGTATAAATAAAGGATACTAGGATCAATTTAAGGGGGAAGGTCTGGTCTTTGGTGACATTTTTAATGTGATCATTTTTCAATGAGGTTTTAGTTTTGATCACAATTGAACATGGATTCTTATGTACCTATTTTTGATAATCAATAAAAGATAAGTGTTTTCTGTCTCTTTTTTTTCAAGGTTTCAATTCTCATTCAGTTAGTCCTTTGCAATTATTGAAGGAATTTCAATTGCTATCTTTGATTGTCTTATGCAGAAGAGTTATTGTCTCATATGATTGTTTGAAATTTCAGAAAGTGTGTGATAACTTAATTTTTTTCCTGCTTCTTGTTCATCTAGTCTCCCAACCATAGGATTTAAACTCATTTGAACTAACAAGGATATAATACAGACCTTAATTCTCTCTACATTTGTAGCAGTCAGATAGTTGATGGTTGAATACCATCTTACAAAGTTGTTGATGAAGGGTGGTCCCCTTAATGCCACAAACACATAACAGAAATAGAGAAACAACAACAATTTGCAAGAACAGAAAATGGGCTTCTTATTATCTCCACAAATGTGGAATTACAAACTTTCAGAATTACAATATGCAAAGCCACATGGGCATTTCACTTACAATATTCTGTAGGACAAAGCCTCGAATTTTTACCCAGATCTACCCAGAACTGTCCCGAACTGCCTAAGACGACACTACGGGCCTTCTTTATATAGGCAATTTCCACCGCCCGAGAAGGTTCCA
>MU223579.1:1445306-1458785 GCA_018584345.1 Thuja plicata
ACTAAAAATAGCAAGTTTCCATAAATAGCAGCTCTGCACAAGGTAGCCCTTATTGAAAAGAAAACAGAAATATTTTTGGGTGATGCAAGATTGCCCTTACACCCAGGATGCTCCTGCATCAGTTGTACATAGGATTGAATGTTGGATTGACTCTATTACCCAAGTTTATATAGGCACTGATCTGATTGATATTGAAGATATACATTTCATTCATTTGTTTCATGTTGTTGAGATATTCTAAAATTCATTCATTTATATATACACTTTGCAAAGCATTCTTTACACATCTCACAAAGCATTCAATTTTGTAGTTTTATCTTACAATTGATTACAGTTTGATTCCTTTCAAAGTAATTTGCCATACTTTTGAAGGAGAGATTTAAGTGTTTATTATCTGCTATAAAAAGCATTAAAGAACAAGTCTTAAGGTGTAGGCGTACCAGCCTTGGTTTTATAGAGCCAAAATTGCAGAGGTTTCAGCCTTACCCCAAGGTTAAACCTATTAGTTGGCCAAATCATGTGGGTTTCCAAATATTGGATTGGCAAGTCCATAGGAAATGCAATCTATTGATTTAAGAACCAACAAATTGGTGACTCTACTGGGGACAATTTTCAGAATTTTAGATTTTGCAAACCAGAAGGTTTGAAGTGCACTCTACTGGAGAGAAGAATCCAAAAGACCAACAAGCAGTACTTTCCTTCTCACAGGAAGGTGTTGACTCTACTAATTTGGATGTGAGTATACCTTGATGAATGTAGGTATTCATTTTGGGTAGAAGATCCTTGTATCCAGATCAAATTGAATTAGATTTACAGAAAAGCTTAAAAGGAAGTAAGCAAGAGGTTGCTGATATGATGAATACTAGTTATAAAATATTTCATCATAGAGAGACTATGAAGATGATCATAACCCTTTTGGTCATGAAGATGATCAGAGTCCAACACAATAATTTGAATAAATAGAAGAATATGATGAAGAAGACAATTTCCTATATGCTACATTGAGTAAATTAACTGAATATGGGAAAAAGGATCCAAATTTATTGAGAGATATGAAAAGGTTACCTGATGAATCCTTGGAAAATTTAGAAATAAGAAGAAGTGAGTTAGATTTAGTATTTGATGATGAAGAGGAGACAAGAGAAAAGGAGATGCCAAAGGGTAATAGGAAACCAAAATACAATCCTCCTCATAGAAGAAATGGAGAACCAATTTTCAACAATGATCACAAAAATCCATTGTTTGAACCTGATAATAGAGGAAGATATGAGAGAAGCCATAACAACAGTGTAAGAAATGATTATTGGAGATAACCAAATAATGCAGAAAACTATGAACGAGGTAATCCTAGACAACAAAGAATGGGTAATGGTCATAGAAATGGACAAAATCACCATGGCATGGATCATCAAAATCTCAGAGGCCAAAATGGAAACCAACACAACATGTGCCAGAGAAGAAGAGCTCCTATGGTGGTGGAAAGGTATAGACAACTGGATTTCAGTTGGATAGTTGGATATCCAAATACCATATCAAGTGATTTGAAGAATGCTATTCCAAAATTTTCAGGGCATAGAGTGGAATTTGTTGAATAGCATACTATAAATTTGAAGAACACCATTGAAGAATTAGATAGAAACCACAAAGACATTTTTCTGAAGTTGTTTGTCCAATCATTAACTGAAGATGTTGTTGAATGGTATAGAGGATTGCCAGATGTATCAATTTCAAGCTGGTGTGATTTTGTGAATCAATTTATTGAACATTTTGGTGATCATAATGATACATCGTTTGCATCTCATGAGTTAACTAGTATTAAAAATAAATTTAATGAATCAGTTGTAGAATTCAATAAAAAGGTTTAATAAAGTTCTAAATAGAATTCCAAGAGATATAATGCGTGTTGACTCTTTTTTGATAGATTTCTATTTAACTGCATTTGACAGTAAAACACATTATGAGATTAGATCACAAGGCCTTGCAACATTGCAACAAGCTTTCAAAATGGCTTCCACCGTTGAAAACAATATAAGGGCTGCTGGAAGGATAGATAAAAGAAGTGATGTTAAATTGCATAATCCAAAAGCCCCTGAAAAGAATGATCTTAAAGAAATTTTGGATATGCTAAAGAACTTGAAAGCAAAACAAGGCAGAAATGACAGACCATCATTTCCTGAAAATGACAGGCCACCATTTCCTTGAAATGAAAGATTTAGATTACAGGACATGCCATATAAGACTGAGTGGAAAGATGGAAAACCTGAGAAGCAGTCTTTTGCTAAGGAGACACCTGATCCATTGAAAAGAAACAATCATTTTGTGGAAGACTATCCTTGGTGTGATGCTTGTAATCTACCACATTCCCTTGATGGTTTTGTTGTGGCCCAGAGATTTCAAGAAGAGTAAGATCAGGATGATGAGCAACAGCCTGCAGTGAATAATGTTTCATGAGGAACCAATGTGGGGAGGAGATGATTATAGTTCTTCTAAAGAATAATATGTTTACCATGAAGATCTAAATAAAATATATAATTGTGATAAACAAAAAGGAAAAACACCAGTTATCAGAAGATTAACAAATGAGGAAAATGAAGCATATACTGTTGTAGATATTGAGGAAGCAAGAAGTAATTACAAACTAAGGAATAGAACAATGAATGCTAATCAAGGAAAACCTGTTGGGACATCTATCAAAATGCCAAAGAAAAGAATAAATCAACCTGGCCTAGAAAGAACCAATGATGATGATGATGCAAAAGAAAGTCAACAGGTAGACTCTCATCAAGAACCTAAATTGGAAAAAAGAGAAATCAATGGTCAGTAAGTCTCTTCCAAATAATAGTTCTTTTATATCTAATGCTTTATCTCAAGTAAAAATTTCTATTCCTTTGTTAGAAATGATGAAAGTTCCTGAATTTAAAGATGAAACTATAAAAGTATTGTCCAATGTAGGTAATATTTTTAAAAGGGAATCCAATCAAAGAGTAGTAAATGAAGATCCTCCTGTGGTTTATTCAGTTACTAATATTTCTCAAAATGGAACGCATGTGGATCCCTTTTATCTCACTTTGATAATTAACAATAAACTACTTAAGAATTGTATGATAGATTCAAGAGCAATAGTAAACATTATGCCTATAGAAGTCATGAAAGAACTTGGAATGAAGGTGGACACAACTTATAGAAAATGCTATGCTATGGACAATAGGTCTATACCTATTGTTGGTATTATGAAAGATGTGGAATTTAAATTTCTTGCTTGCCATGAAATGTCATATAAGACTGATATTACTATTGTTGAAGTGTCTTCTTATTATGGAATGCTTTTATCTAGACAGTGGTCTAATCTAGTAGGTGGCTATATCCAACTAGATTTGTCTTATGCTACTATTCTAGTTGATGGCAGGGAAGTAAAAATTTACAAGGAGCCTAGATCTCAATATATCATTGATAAAGACATTGGGATGGAAAAGATAATTTTTTTCCATTCAAACATGGACAATTTTCAGGTAAGTATTGCTAAACCAATATTGAAAATTGACAACCCCATTGAAGTGCATTTGTAGGAAAATCAAGATAAAATTTGGCGAATGAATTTTGATGGAGCATGTAGTAAAGAAGGTAATGGTCTTGGGGTCTCTTTTGTGTCCCCATGTGGTAAGATCTTTAAGTTTTCCTTCTTACTTAATTTTGAATGCACAAATAATGTTTCAGAATGTGAAGCATTAATTATTGGTTTGAATATTGCAAACTCATATGGTATTAAAATGCTTTTAGTTTGCGGTGACTCTGAATTAATTGTTTCTCAAGTTAGAAATAGATTCATCACTAAGAATCCTAAGTTAAGACAGTATAGAAATTTGGCGTGGGATTTAATTGAATTTTTTTATTCTTTTTCAATTAAGTGGATAAAAAGATCATAAACTTTTCTTGTAGACTTGATGGCTAATGTAGCCATCAAGCTGATTAATGTCCATTTTGATGAGATTGTACATGTGGAGATGAAAAATAGACAATCAGTTCCTGACAATGTGCAGAATTGGCAAATATTTGAAGATGATAGAGATATCCTAAATTTCTTAATCAATGAAGATGAGTATGAAGATCAGTACATAGACTGGAATGGTTATGTAGAGAACCATGCTGGAAAGGAAACCTTGTTTGAAAAAGAACTTGTTCAACTGAAGACAAATAAAATTCCCAAAGGTTTGGTTGCACTAGAAGGAGTATTTGATGATCATGAAAATGTCAAAAGGGGTAAGATAAGTAATGAATACGAAGAGATTGAAAAAATTAACTTGGGAAATGATCTTACTCCTAGAGAAGTATTTATAGCCAAAAGGCTCACTCCCAAGATCAGAGCTAATTACATAAGTTTGTTAAGAAAATATAGGGACATTTTTGCATGGTCATATGATGACCTTAAAGCCTACCGAGAGGATTTATTTCAGCATAAAATCCCTCTAAGGCTGGATGAAAAGCCTTTTAGATAGAGACAACGTCCCATAAATCCAATGTTAGCTCCTAAGATGAGAGAAGAGCTTATCAAAATGAGGGATACAGGAATAATTGTGCCTATAAGACATTCTACATGGGTATCAAACTTGGTCCCAGTTAGAAAAAAGAATGGACATATAAGGTTGTGTGTTGATTTTAGAAACTTAAATATATCCTCCTTGACAAATAATTATGCATTACCTAATATGGAAGCTCTTTTACAGAAAGTTACTGGAAATGAATTATTGTCTATGATGGATGGGTTCTCAGGGTACAACCAAGTGAAGGTCCAGGAATCAGAACAATACAAAACAACCTTTACCACTCCTTGGGGGACATATGTGTATGCAATAATGCCTTTTGGATTAACCAATGCAGGAGCAACTTTCCAAAGAGAAATGGATGTGGCTTTTGATGGTTTGATTGATCTCATCATGGAAGTATATCAGGATGATTTAACTGCTTACTCCAAAAGGGCAGATGATCATTGCAATCACTTGGAGTAGATTTTTAGGAGAGCTTTAGAATATGGTATATCTCTAATCCCTAAGAAGTTTCATTTTGGGGTTGTTGAAGCAAAGCTTCTTGGTCACATTGTATCAAAGGATGGTGTAAGAATAGATCTTGAATTGATTGTGGCTATAGATAAGATTCAAATTCCTAAAAATGTTAAAGGGATTCAATCTTTCTTTAGACAGATAAATTTTTTAAGAAGGTTTGTCCCTAAATTTTTAGAGATTATTAAACCTATTGCCAAGATGCTCAAGAAAGGTGTAGATATTAAATGGTTTAATGAAGCCATAGAAGAATTTGCTAACATCAAGGAAGAAATCAAGGAAGCTCTAGTCCTTAAGACACCTAATTTTTCAAAGTCCTTTTAGTTATTTTCTTTCGCATCATATCATACTATTGTTGCTCTTATGTTACAGAAAAATGATGAGGGTTATGAGCAACTAATATAATTTTTTAGTAAGACTCTTCAGGAAGCAGAATTAAATTATGATATAAAAGAGAAGTAGGCTTATGCTCTGGTTAAAGTGATGAACTCTTTTAAGCCATACTTGGTAGGATCTAAAGTGATATCTTATGTGCCAAATGCAACAATTAAAGATATATTTAAGCAATTTGAAGTGACAGGTAGAAGATGTAGGTGGGTGAATCAAATTCAAGAGTTTGATATGGAGATACAAATAAAAAAATTGGTTAGAGGATAGGGTCTTGATAAACTTATGGCTGAATCAAATCTTGGAGCAGTTCAAATAAATCAGGTAAACACTGATGAATCAATAGTGAGTATTGAAAAGTGTCCTTGGTATACTGACATAATATATTTCCTTAAGCACATGAAATGCAAAAAAGGTTTAAACGAAAAACAAAAGATGAAAATAAGGTTGCAAGCATCTAGATATGTTTTGATACAAGGTGATTTATATTGGAAAACTAGAGAGGGTGTCCTTTTATTCTGCCTAGATATGTATCAACCTAATGCAGTTTTGAAGGAGTTACATGATGGAGTATGTGGGGGTCATTTTTCAGCAACAACTACTGTCCCTAAAATTATTGACGCTAGGTATTACTGGCCATATATTTTTAAGGATAGTTATACATATGTTAGAAAGTGTGAAGCTTGTCAAAAGTTCTCAAGAAAATTAAAATATGATGGTGCATTACCCCTCAGATCTTTGTCAACTAAAGAGCCTTTCCAAATGTGGGGGATAGATTTTATTGGTGAGATTGTAGATGCTTCTAGTAGAAAAAACAAATGGATTCTTGTTGCAATAGGTTATTTCACTAAATGGGTTGAAACTATACCCTGTAAACACGCTACAAGCAAGGTGGTTATAAAATTATTAACAGAAAATATACTAACAAGATTTGGTGTTCCTTGCAAAATTATTTGTGATAATGGTATGTGTTTTAGATCCAGGGAATTCTCTAAATTTTGCAGTAATTATGGTATTAACATGTCATATTCTTCCCCTTACCATCCACAAGGGAATGGGTAGGAAGAATCAAGTAATAAGAACGTAATGAAAATCATTAAGAGAATGTTGAGCAATAACAAAAGGGCATGGGATTCCAAACTACCCCTTGGACTTTGGGAAGATAGGATAACAGTCAAAAAATCCACTAGATTTGCCCCTTATGAATTAGTTTATGGAAAGCAAGCTAGGTTACCATTGAATAATCTTCTTCCTATATTCAAATTTTTCAGAGAGGAACAACTTGAAGGCATGGATTTTATGGGAAATAGGATGGATCAACTTATGGAATTGGGTGAAATCAGAAGAGATGCACAAAGAGAGAATGCGAAGAAGCAGCTACAGATGAAATCATTACATGATAAGAGAGCTAAGGACATAAATTTTTAGAAAGGAGATTGGGTGTTAAAGTGGAATGCTAAAGATCAAGATAAGGGAAAGCATTGAAAATTTGAATATTTATGGCTTGGACCCTATGTAATTTTTGATAATGCAGGAGAAAAGAGTTACCTGTTACAAGATACTGAGGGTCATATTCAAGAATTCCCAACCCATGCTCAATATTTGAAACCATTCTTCTCCTAAAAATGAGGATTATTCCTAACCTTGCATTTTATTTTAGAGTTTTTGTTTCTCACTTCTTGTTGTTGTTCTTTGTCTATAACTTGGTCTTCTTCTCCAGAGATAGCTGAGATCTTGTTGTGTCCAAGTATGAACACACATCTCCAGAAAGAGCCACTGGTGGAACCCAAATTTACAATCAAGTTTGAATGGTTAAATAATTCAGGGAAGTATTTTCTGCATCACTATTCTTAGTTTAGGCTTGCTTTTCCTCCTTGTGTTCATAGTTTATTAATGAGACTATCTTGTCCTATGCATTTATCTTATCTAATTTCTTGCACTTTCTTGTTCAAATTGCTATGTCTTATATTCTCTATGGCTTGTTTACATTTGAATTTATAAATATAGTCGTTGGTCCCTTTTTGTGGTTTAAATGTTTGTTTTAAAATTACTTTATGACCTTGGCAGGGAATATTCTCTTTTTATCCAGGGCCCTTGAAAGTGTTTTGGTCACATTATCTCTAAATCAAAATGGGATATTCTTTACCATTCAATGACTTGGTGAATCATTCAGTCAGGGAGTCTCATGAGAAAAGGGAATATGCCTTAATCTTTTAGAGATCTCGCATAGATTGTTGATGAGGTTTTTGATCAGATGATTACCTATAAGTCTCCAAATATAACCCAGAGTTAGCAGATGATTCAAAGATTTCGTGACCTAGTGTATTTCTAACTTGCAAATGTAACTTGAGTTCAAAGCTGAGTTGAGTCAAGCTTCTTTTAGTCGCGATGTCTCCAGATGTAACCATAGTAAAATAAAGTGATTGGAGATCATGAGACCACTTAGTTTCCAAATCTCTGAAGAAAACCTGAGGTCGAGCTGCAGTTAAGGTTAAAACCATGGGTTCAATTAAAGAGAAGACAAGTAATTTTTGATCTGATGGTCGGCATAATTGCTTAATGAAAAGATGAATGTCTTTTAACCTTTAAGGGAATGTGCCTCAGCGACATGTGTTTCATGTCATAACTTGGGCCCATGAGGGAATAAGCTTTCTAAATGCATGTTAAAGGACAAAGTAGATCGATGGCTGGCACAAGGGCTTAAAGTCAAGATGCATGAGATTTATTCATCAAGGAATTGTGTGATGATGCTACGTGTCTCTGACAAATATAAAGGACAAAATTCTCGAGTGGCACTGATGACTGGGATTTTATTTGTCATTGCATGTTATATTCTTATTATTTGATATTTTTCTTGTCGACTAAGGGTTTTTTATTATCGTTTGACACGTCGACATCATTTTCATGCAGGGTTTCATGCAGGTGGTAAGAACAAAGATAAAGAGACTTAGACCAAAGAGGAAATATCAAAAACATGAAGATGACCATTGACATGCCTTAGAAAAGTTAAATATATTATCAAAGATTCATAACAAGATTCTTAATAAATGATTGTGATTATATTATCGCTTTGATCGATAACTGTTCATAAGGATGATAAATTATTCTTAAATATAATTAAGGTTGTTTAGTTGTTGATCTTAGTGATTAGGTTTAGCAGATGAGGTGTTGCATTGATCTAAATCTTGTTCGCATCCTTTGAAATTTGTATAAATAAAGGATACTAGGATCAATGCAAGGGAGAAGGTCTGGTCTTTGGTGACATTTTTACTGTTATCATTTTTAGTGAGGTTTTAGTTCTGATCACAACTGAACATGGATTCTTATGTACCTATTTTTTATAATCAATAAAATATAAGTGTTTTCTGTCTCTTTTGGCTCAAGGTTTCAATTCTCATTCAGTTAGTCATTTGCAATTATTGAAGGAATTTCAATTTATATCTTTGAGTTGCTTATGTAGAAGAGTTATTGTCTCATATCATTGTTTTAAATATCAAGAAGTGTGTGATAACTTAATTTGTTTCTGGCTTCTTTTTCATTTGGTCTCCCAACCATAGGAGTTAAACTCATTCAAACTAGTTACAAGGATATAATATAGACCTTAATCTTCTCTACATATGAAGCAGTCAGATAGTTGATAGATGAATACCATCTTGCAAAGTTGTACATAGGATTGAATGTTGGATTGACTCTATTGCCTAAGTGTATATAGGCACTGATCTGATTGTTATCAAAGATAGACATTTGATTCATTTGTTTCATTTCATTGAGATATTCTAAAATTCATTCATTTATATACACTTTTTAGAGCATTCTTTACACATCTCACAAAGCATTCAGTTTTGCAGTTTTATCTTACAATTGATTACAGTTTGATTCCTTTAAAAGTAATTTTCCATACTTGTGAAGGAGAGATTTAAGTGTTCATTATATGCTATAATAAGCCTTAAAGAACAAGTCTTAATGTGTAGGCCTACTAGCCTTGGTTATGCAGAGCCAGAATTGGAGAGGTTTTAGCCTTACCCCAAGGTTAAACCTATTAGTTGGCCAAATCACATGGGTTTCCCAATATTGGATTGGCAATTCCATAGGAAATCAAATCTATTGATTTGAGCACCAACACAAACCTTTGTTAAAAAAATCATGAAATTGTCGGTTAAGCTCTTCATTCTCAGTTGGTGTTAGCCTATGTGGTGCTTTATTTGGTAAGCTAGCTCCAAGAATCATATCCATACAATGATTGATATCCCTCATTGGTGGAAAACCATCACGTACATTATCTAAAATTATCTCCTTGTACTCAGTGAGAAACTTTCCAACTTCTGTAGGAATGTCTTCTTCTGTATTCTTTCTTGGTTTGTTAGGAATCAAAACATAACATATATCATCTCTTTTCAAGTCCTTAACAAACTATCTACCTTTCCTCAAAAAAACTTTCACAGATGTGCATAACTCATCAATAGATTCTTCAATCAAAGGTAACTAAATTTTCTTCTTACAATCAACCCAAATAGAATATCTATTCATCCTTCCATCATGTATAGCATGTCTATCATATTTCCAAGGTATTCCCAACAAAATGTGAAAACAATCCATTGACATAATATCAGACAACACCTTATCATAATACTTTCCAATTTTTAGATTCACAAAACATTTTTCACTCACCATTAATGTATGATCATCCTTGATCCATGAGATCTGATAGGGTTTCAGATGTTTCATCCTCTCCAACTGAAAATTTGCAACCATTTCCTTAGATGTCAAATTCTCTGAGCTTCCACTATCAACAATCACTTTCAAAACTTTATTTCCAACTCTACATCTGGTCTTGAACAAACTTTTCATGATCAGATCTTTCTTATCCTTTTCACTCCATAGTATCCTTCGAATCATGAAATTCCCTTCCTTTTCAGGTTCATTTGGTGACTCCTCTTGCACCAATCCATTTCTGCTACTACTACCTTTCTTGCTTGCATTTGTACATTCAAAGGATTTATTTCCTTCTTCACCACAGTTGTAACAAGTTACTTGGAATCATTTTCTTCTATAACCACCTCTGGAGTAATTATCTCTTCCTCGGTATGAATTTCCACCTTTCCATTCAGTCTTTCCTTTATCTTGAGATGTGTCTGAAATTCACTTGTTTGGTTCATATCTATTGTTTTCACCCTAAGATATGCCTCTTTCTCTAGGGAACTTACCACCTCTTCCTCTTTGTCTTTGTTTATATCTTCTATTCAACTTTTCTTCAGCTTTTAGGGAAAATTTGTATGCCTCCTCAATGCTTTCCATCTTGACCAAACTAATCCCAGCTTGTATGGAACTTCTCAAGCCATTCAAGTATCTTGCTACTCTTTCCACTTCATCTTCAACATGTCTAGATCTGATGTCCAATCTATAGAATTCTTTAGTATAGTCTTTTACTGATTTGTTTTCTACTTTAGACTTTGCATTCGCCGGATCAGGTTAATCTAATAATCACAAGGTAGAAAATTGTCTTTCAATTTGTTTACCATCTTGTCCCATACCTTGATTTTGTCTTTACCTTTCTTCTTCCGATCCAATTGTAGACATTCCCACCATAGGGATGCATGTCTTCTCATTTTTGTGCTTGCAATCTTTACCTTCTTGTCCTCTATTACATTCTCATATTCAAAATACTTTTCCATCTCTTCTATCCAGTCTATCAATTTGTTAGAATCCAATTTTCCATTATACTCAGGAGGATTAAACTGAGGTGTGGATTTCAAACTTGTCAAGGCTCTCAAGAATATTTCTTCTTCCTAGTCCATCATAGGTGCAAGTGAAAGTTCACCTTGAACCTCTTGAAATTCATCATCACTAACACCTTCAAGATGTCTTCCTCTATGCTGGGCTGTCTCAACAAATTTCAATGTAGCAACCATCTGTCTAAGCATATCAACTAGACCTGGATCTACATTTCCTCTTCCATGAACCATCTTGAATTCCTCTGCAATTGTAGGTTAGATCTCAATCTGCTACCCCATAACAATACCAACCAGGGTTAGGGTTTCAAGAAGGAACTTAGATCTCACCACGCTCTGATACCACTTGACGCAAGGTAGGGATGAAGAAGGGGCCAAAGGCTCTCCCAAATACCAAACCACCTTGAAAAACTAAATGTGGAAACACAAAACACATTGAGAGAAGGAACAAGAGATATCCTTTATATTAACTTTATCAAAATCATTACATGTCAGGCTGTAAGGCATTCCCAGTTTCGACCATATATTCAATGAATTACAATAATATATTCATACAACAAAGATACAGACCTTCAATCTCAATATCTAAACATTTTCTTTCTTTCTCTAATAATGATATCTAAACTAAGAACATACAAAATATTATATACAAGAGTCCACCAAAGCTGTTAGCACTCAAATCCATAAGAGAGACCCAGATTTAGGTCAACAGAGATCCCAATGAGAGACCCCAAATCAATTCAGCAATAGAAAATAAATGAACAAGATGGCCAAAGATCCAACTCCCAAAATAATCATCTCGGGCAAAAGGTTGACCATGCAACAGAGGGACTCGGGCAAAGAACACCCCGAGCAATAGGAAACAAAACCCGAGTGTCAAAAGAGAAACTCAAGAAATAGGAAATAAATAGGCATGCCCAAGCAATAGGACCTGAGCATCAGAACTAAGCATTACCGAGCGACAAAAGAAAGCATGCCCGAGCAACAGAACCCGAGCAATAGACAAGCTTTACCGACCAACAGAGCCCGAGTAATAAAGTATTTCCCGAGCAGCTTCTAAACAAAAAAAAACATCTTTTTGCTTGAGCAGGATTGCCAATGACCCAAGATACTCCTACATCACAAAAGTATGAGAACTCTAATGAAAGAATAGTTTAAAGATAGGATAGAAATTAAAATTTTCACAAGTAATCTCTATGTGATGGAGTTCTTTATCAAACCTAAAAGAACTATGATAACATCTACTACTACAAATTTGATTATTAACACCCCCTTTGTTTTCAATGTGAAGGAAATTGAAATCCTTAATAATGCTTGATATATAAGGTATATTGTGGTGCAAAAGGCTTATTACATTATTTGACACTATTAAAAATAAGCATATCAATTATTTTCATTTCAAGTCTCATTTGACCCATTATTTATAATCTATTTAGGAAGTCTTAAATGTTCTCTTATGTTCAAATGGTGTGTTTTCCTATCGAGTTATTTAATCCCTTGTACTTTATTCAATCATATAAAAGTTTTTTCATATATAAAAATAGATTAGCCATGGTGTGTGCAAGTTCATAAACTTCCTATAAACTTAAGAAAGTGATAAAGAAATATCACTAAACTCATCATCTCACAAATTTTGTGTCTTCATGAAATTTGTGTAACTATGATAAAAAGAGAACAAAAAAAAATAGAAAACAAACATTTCATGAGGTTACAATGTTTATTTGCTTTTGAACTCAATTAAAGTATGATGATAGGGGAAATTAAAAGTTCAAGCATCAATAATTATATGGGTTTGAAAACTTGTTAAAATGCGAACATGGTTCTTATATTTGAAAAAGTATGATATAGCCCTCCAAGTTAATAAAATTGTAAATTCCTGAGAAGAAAAAAGAAAAATCATAATCTTAAACACTATGAAATTAAATTTGATAGCACCCGAATTCATTCTTTATGAATATTAGAACAAATTCAAATAAAAAAGACACCCTATCAAATCTTAGTTATTATAGTAGATATTTCTGATTAGGACACCATACCTAAACCTTTATTCCAATATATTTTTGAGGTAGCTTCTTGGTATTTTCACTCAATCCTACAAATCATCAATTCTCAAAGATATGCCATGAGTTTAAAATGTCCTTTAACCTTTCTTGATGATCAAATAAAGTTTTGAAGTAACGCATTTTTGTAAAATATTGATGAGATGATATTTAGATTGTGGGATATATATACATATATATATATACATATACATATATATATATATCTATACATATACATATATATATATGTATAGGTATATATATATG
>MU223579.1:1459815-1483369 GCA_018584345.1 Thuja plicata
TATATGTATATGTATATATATATACATATATGTATATGTATATATATACATATATGTGTGTATATATATATATATATATATATATATATGTATATGTATATATATATGTATTTTTTGCAATTTTGTTTGACAATACAAAGACCCAACAATTTGTATTCTTAGATTTCACTTAAGCATTGTAATAGCTAAGGAAAAAATGATTGTGAAAAATCGATGGTTTGACAATAAAACCTACAAAACACACAAAGGATCCTAGATCTAAATAATGAAATTTCAATGTGGAGAAACAAGGTTCGCTATCTTGTATGGGCAAGTTAGGAAGCTTAGGCTTATTTATGCTTTAATTATATTTGGAGGGTAGTGATCCAATTTGATTAATATGTTGGGTATTAAATGGAGCTGATAGTCCCTCGTGATGAGTTGAAAATGACTATGAAATTGTGGAAGATGGATGTGAGATCTAAGGAAAAATATTAAAAAATGATGGATTTTAACATGGAGGACAAAACAAAAAATAGATACTCAAATTCTAGCCAAAGATATAGAAAGTATAGCTGATAACTAACCTACGATTTAAATTTGGAGACAAAATTGAAAGATTCAAAAGATTAGGTCATCTAGTGCTTGGGACTCAAAAAAGTATGCCATTCGAGTCCTCCTTGTTTCTGATATGTTGCAAGTGTTATCTAGGTCTTCTTATGCTCAATTTGTACCTCTCTTTGCTTATTTTCGACATATTACCTAGATAGAAAAAATAGATAAAATGTTAGGTAGAAATGGGTTTTGATAAGTAAGACCCCAGTTTAGGAGTTACCTTATAGATGGAATAAATAGAAGTCAAATTGAAAGTGGTCTATTAGGTAGTAGAGGTTGTATATGAGATCTAAGATGTCTTATACCTTGTTGATGCAATACTATTTGAATTTAATCACAAGTTTTGATGCAATAACATGGATCCACAAGACCTAAAAGGAAAATCATGACAAGATGCTTCCATGAAGGATATTGAAGGTTGCCACAATTATAAATCTCAATAAGAATGTCTTTAATGTTTGATGCTTGATAGTGTGTGTACAAATGAGGAGGGTAACCTTGATCTTATAGCTCTCCCTATCATTTCTTGGTGTGAATGTTGGAGCAAGCTAATAGGATTGTAACTTCATACTCCCACAAGATAATTATAATTTGATTTGAATTTGGGGCCTAATTAGTGGGATCCAAATGCCTTTAGTATCTCAGTCCTCCTAATTCAACCCTAAATTGTGACTAGAGGCCCAAAATTCTACAAGGAACTAATGTAAGAGGCCATAAATACTAAAGTAGGGCCTAAGTCACCAAGAAAATGAAGAGGGATGCAATTTATCATGCTACATTTAGCGCCCACATTAGTGATAGCATGATCACACACACACACACACACACACACACACACACACACACACACACACAGAGAGAGAGAGAGAGAGAGAGAGAGAGAGAGAGAGAGAGAGAGAGAGAGAGAGAGAGAGAGAGAGAGAGAGATTTGTAAGTTCAAGGGAACAAGCCCCCAAACAATAGGACCTTAAATCATACAAAATCTTGTAAGGGCACACGAAACAAAACAATACAAAGACAAATACAAAAAAAAAAAAGACACACAAAGACGTTAATACTCAAAACAAAGGCTCCAAGTCAAAAACTTGAAGAGACCTCAATAATGAATATTTAATGACTGCTAATATCATTCTCAGAATGTTATTGCAAGAAAACAAGTTGTCACATGGAAAGAGAAAGATAATATATGAATCATGATCCAATCAACTAGAAAGATGTGTTATGTGATTGGATCATGGAGGATGGAGATAGGAAACCATGGATCCCATAAGATGTAAAGTTGTGTTATGCTAGGTGATCCTCGTTCAAAAGAGAATAGATTCCACTAGATGACGAGTTGTGTTATGTTTTATGAATTGTGAGACAAAAGAGATAGAAGAATCAAAAGTAGTCTAGCAAGTAACATTATGCTAGTTATACTCATCCCAAGATAAATTATGGTGAAAAGAGTTTTGATAGTCTAGAAACTTGTGATATGATAGTCAACCTATCTCAAGGAAAATCAAGCAAAGCATTGTATGCAAGCAAATCCACTAAAAACAGTGCAAAGGATAACCAAGAAAAGCATTGTATGCAAGGAAATTAGATAAAAATAGGATGAAAGGGGAACAAAGAAAATCATTGTATGCAAGTAAATCTACTAAAAATGGTTCAAAATGATAACTGAGAAAACTATCTTATGTAACAAAATCCACTAAAAATGATGCCAATGATAACAAAGAAAAGTATTGTGTTAGAGAAAAGATCTCGATCTAGGATCTAGAATACAAACACTTCCACAACAAAGACAATATTATTCACCAAGAATGATAATTTATGTTTAGATCATTTACAAATGAATATAAGCATTCTTATATAGGAAAGGAAAGATATAATTGAGTGCACAATAAATTCTATGTGTCTCAATCAGATAAGGGAGTAAGTGAAAACAACTAGCCTCAAATACCCAACTAGAAAATGTAATTTGCACTTAGGAAAATATTAAATGAAAACTAGTAATATGTTGGTGACCTAAGTTGGACTTAAGAACCATAAATAGGTGAAAAATAATTTACTCTAACACCCCCCTTAAGAACAACTTAGAGAGAAAAAATAAAAATGCAAAAATGATGTAATGATGTGTCCTGGAAACTAGGGCATGTTAGGAACCCATGTATAATGAAACACAAAGAAATTAATCACTTACTACGGGGTGTGGAAATCAAGATGGGGTCAATCTAGGCTCTAAGATCCATTTCTCCAAACCACATTGGAAAATGTGTCAACCAAGAGACAAATATGGTTGACCAGCTCATTTGTACAAAAGGGGATGAACTGATTATCTATGCTCCTATTATCCCTACTCTTTTCCTTTTATGAATGAGAGATATATGCTATTAGACTTATGAATTAATTATATAACAAAATATAGCGCTGCAAATCATAGATCTGAAACGTACTACCAAGATAAGGAGAAAGTGGAATTTGTGTACCTAAACATGAGATCTTAGACTTATTTTTGTTGATATAGAGTCAACTAGATTGAGGAATCCAGTAAGCTTCTGAGTGTAACCTCTTGTGACCTGTACCTATTTGTCATAGAAATTAGAGCAATTTTTTTGGCCATCAGGGGCAACCTATAGTGTAGGGGTGAATGGACTCACTCTTGTCTACGATAGTTTCCCCTAACATTACAAATGGGCCTAAAATTATAGATTTGGAAATATCAAAGGTTTATGAACCTATTTTGTAGTCATAATCTTATCTTTACACATTTATTTGCACCTACAAGCGAATAATGGTGTGTTTTTTTCTATACAAGTTTTCCTTAGTCATCCCCCCATTTCAATGATTCCCACCTAAATGAATAGCTAATATAGTAATTAAGAATGTGTATGCTCTTGAATCGGAAGTGCTTCTAATATTTCTACGAGCTCAAATTCATGTAGTAACAAGAGATATTCCATATTATGTTAAAGTAACCCTATATCAATTATGATCAAATGTACTCAAAACAATATAATTGATGATAATTGAATCCAAATTGGAAGCTCAAATATGTAGATTAGAGGATAACAGGAAACCATAACCAGTCCAAATATGGGATTAGAATCCAATAATTAATTAGTGATATCCTAGTCATATTCACGATCCCTTAAAAACTTCATGTTTAGGATGTGGTTGAATTCTTGATGTAGACTTGAGTCCTTAATGAGGAGATATTCACTTCATAAAATGTCTCTAAATGGCTAAGCCAAACCTCCATAATTATGTATTCTTTTTCTCCTAGTTTCTTGTTCTCAATTCTTCTAGTTGAAGATTAAGTGAGAGAGATTTTATTTGATAAGCCTTTCAAGCATTTTGGGGTGCAAAACTCAAAGGAGGCCGACAAGGATTTGTAATCGCACCCAAAATTAAATTACCATACTTCAATTCAAATTTGGGCCCAGGTTAGTGAGTGAGGGATGCCTCTTGATGAAGGTGGAAACTTGGGTCACCCCATATGTCCCAATCACCCTTTACGGGTAAAGAAAGGCTCAAATTAATTTGGGGTTCATTTTGATATTAGGATTCCAAAAATGTTCATGAAATCAAGGTGTGATAAGAAAAATTGTGTGAAATAGGCCACATATGGAAATATGGAATATTTGTATAAGTGATGGTTGATTTGATGAAATAATTAAAAGTACACACCCATAATAAAAGGGACCTCATAGAGATTACTGACATTATATCAATAAATGACAAATATTTTAAATTTGTTATTAATTGAATGCATCATGAAGTCCTATAATTCTTGCTAAGATGAAACACAATAATACGAGTGCTAATAAGCATGTAATTGTACATCTTAAAAATGTTCTTATAATTTACGATGCTACATTTATTCCAGACTCTAGTTTTCATATGGCACTACATGCATATGGAAGCTAAAGTACAAGAAAAGTAAATTAAAAAAATGATATTCCAAAGTCATTGAACAAAGCCTCCAGCATGGTGAAACCTACACTAAAATGTTAGGAACTACATTTTTCAAAACCACTTTCTAGTAGAAAACATAAATTACCTAGGTCTTAGTAAGAATGGTGAAATTTTATGGTAGTTATATGCCCCCAGTTTCTACTTGCTAATTAGGAATGGAGAAATAGGGTATCATGTTTACCATGTCAAACTATGGAAATATATAGTAATGAAAAATTCTATCAAAGGGGTTTGAAAATGGAATTCAAAATGTCACTTTGAGAATTTGGAAAGATAAAGAGTTGAATCTTGATATTGGTGCAACAAATGGAGTGAAAGTTGGAGCTCTCTAGTTGAAGATAGGAAAGATTCATTAAAAAGAGAAAAAATAAAGTCAAAGTAACCTTTTCATGAAAAGTAAAAGTTTGAGAGATACTTACCTTTTAAATAATGAGAATGTCAATATTCATTTGTCTTATTCAATTTTTGTCTTCATTGTTCAATGGAGAGAGATGAGTATGGCTCTCCAATGAGGACTATGACTAAAGAGGATTGTGAACTAGTGTAGACACTAGAAAATGGTAAACACATATTGTATACACCCTAAAATGGTTGCCTGGACTATGGCCCCCCATTTATCAATTTATCAAATTCCTGAATCAATGCTTTGCAACATTTTCAATTCAAATCAATTTCCTTGATCAAATCGTAATTAATTCAATTATCTCAATATTTCCTAAGGTTTGATCATTTCATCAATTATCTTGTTTAATTAAAAGAAAACAATTCATTTTTATTAAATAAAATAATCTTATTTAATTAAAATCTCTATTAATTAAATAATATTATCTCATTTAATTAAAATGTCCCTTTTAATTAAATTAAATAATCTTATTTAATTAAAAGAAAATCCCTCTTTTAATTAAATAAAATCCCCACTTAAATCCCTCTTTGTTGAAAAAGGAAATAAATAAAGTTCCTTTTCTTCACACATCTTCTTAAGTGGTGGGATTTTTAATCATAGCCTTTGATTTTGCCTTTTGAAGATATGAGCACATGGATCAAAAAAGATTTAATCTCCACCATTGCTTATTTTCTTTTTGCCTCTTAATCTCTACCATCCATTGCTCTTTAAAAGGAAAACCTCTCCTTCTCATTTGATAGAGAAGATTTTATGCTATTGTTATGCTGCAGGTTTGGAGAACAACTTTGGAGGAGAATTTGAGCACTTGAGCTTGTATATTGCAACTTCTCTCTTCTTGTCTTCTTCTTTCATGCCCCATGGAAATCCATTTAGATTAATTTTGCACTTGCATGTTAGATTAGATTCATGTTTCCTTTCATAGATTAATCTTGCATTTGTATTTCCTTTCATAGAATAATCATGCATTGTTATCATATAGATTAATTTTCTTTCTTTCATTGTTATCATATATAATAGCTTTCATTTGCATGCATACTTGATGATCATGGAGACTAGCACTCTTTCTTTTCCTCTTTGAATCTCTCATTTTATGGTGTACTTGCATGGACAAAAACTAGGTCAATCTGAGGGCCTCCATTACAAACCCTTGCACTCCATGAATAAAGAGCTATGAGTTTCCAGTCGAGACCTCATTCTTGAGTGATCTTGGATACAATGATTCATAGAAGTGTGATACATTTTTAGCACACATTTTTGGCACCCACCATGGGGCAGCTCTAGCCTTATTTTTTCATTTCATGCAAATCTATTTTTTTCCTCTGTATGACTCTGTGACAAAATTTTGCATAACATTTTGCTGAAAACAACGTGAAATTTTGCCAGTCTGTGAAAAAATTTATGCGATACGCAGAGTTTCATCGCGTGGCTAGTGGCAAATTTTCGTGCGATTTTTGGCACCAGGCAATGATCTGATATTATTTGTTGTTTTCTGCATTTCTTAATGTCTATGCATTTTGTCGCACAATACTGTGCATTTTTTTGCGCAGCACTGTGTGAATTTTTGCACAGCACACTAAGAATCTTTGCATGATATTTCACACCAGAGATCTATTTTTAATTGTTGTTTTTATATATCTCTGATTTCTAACCACTAATGTTTGTTATTTCTAGTGGTTTCTAATTTGTTGTTGTTGTTGTCGGATACTTTGGACATGCATAGATAAATGACAAAATGCTCGTGTTACTTTGGATCTGAGGTATTTTGTTGCATCTCTATAACATTTGGATTTTGGAAATAAAAATGAACCTCTCATGTATTTCCAATTTTTTCTCTAAATGAATGAACCTAGATTTGCATTCTTGCATATCTGTTTCACATAGTAATTAGGCCCTATGAACATTATTTGTGGCGATCTTGAGAGAGTGGGCTTTATAAATGTTGTTGTGGAAGAAATCTCCATGGGTGTGGTTTCTTGTTGGGTTGTCAGATCTCCTCAGTAGCTCCTGATTGATTAAATTCTTGGACTGTGTCAAAACCTCAGTGTGCCAGGATTTGATTTCACCCACTTGAGATTGCCAAAGTTGTAGAGTTGACCATTACTACAAACCATAGTGCAACCAACTTTTTTCTTTTCTAGGACTATGTGTGTCATTGCAAAACATTTGAGAACATACACAAGAATAATCTTTAGGAAGTAGAAATACTACGACACTATTCTTGTTCATGTGCAAGGTTGCTTTTTCCCTTGTTCATTGTTTAAAGAAATTTGCTTGCTTGGACTCCCTGATTACTATCTCGTGTGTCTGATTCATGATAAAATATGTTAATGCATCTAGTTGGTCAATTAAAATGAACAAAAACTGAGTTATGTTTCATTCCCTCGCATGAGAAAACTATTTCTTCATGCTTCTGCTTGCATTTCTTCATGCGATACTATGAGAATCATTGCACGATATTCTGCCAGTATACTGTCTGTCTGAGTTATTCTGTCACACTAGTATGGTATCCTTTGTGCTAGAATACATATTGTCACACAATCCTATGGTAATCCTCATGCAAGAAGTCATTCCTTCACGTGAATACTGTCTTCTATTTCTATTTGCTATCATTTCCCAACTTGCTTGATTGTTGTCCTATCATTTTTAGTTTTACCTGGTTGATCCAAATCAAATAAAGTCACTTACCTCACTGTTATAATCTTGTTTAGACTTTGGATTCTTGTGTTTTGACCTCTTGAACTAGAAATATTTGATTTCACAAGTGACCTTGCTTGGAGTTGGTAAGCTAGGAATTGTCCTTGTTGAGATGATAAACCTTAAGATTCTTTGATAACACACTTGGAGAGTTTTGGTAGTCTCTTGTCCATTCACTTTCATACAAATTCAATTTAAATCAATATAACTTGGGTAAATCATCCTCCTGATCCATATGTGTTAGGGTATTCACTCGAATATTGGGAACATCTATGGAAGTGTTTCTTTATACCTCTTGCAAAATTCTATCTTATCACCTCTTTTTGGACAAGTTAATGCCTTTACTATCCTAGTTTGGTAGCAATGTTTCTTAGGGTCATCCTATCAGCTAGTACCTTTTCTTTCATACTAGTTACAACAAGATATCAAGTAAATCAAGGGAAATGACCTCAAGTGGTCTTCAACCAATTACCCTTAGTACAAACTCACCAAAAATGTAAGGGAAAAGAACCCATATTTGATCAATCACCTAGGAACAAATCAGAAGTGTAGTTTTATTCCAAGAGTCACCTTAGTGAGTTGGGTACACCCTTAGCATCTTCTCACTCATATATGGATATGAGTTACACAATGACTCAGAGAGAGAGGGAAGACATGGATAAACATCTTGATGACATATTTGTGAAGCATAGAGATGTTATTTTATATGGTGGTTCCTCTCATGCAAGTCCACCAACTTCACTCCTTATCTCAACTAGATATCTAGATGAACACAAAAGAGCTGAGAGAGGTAAGAGGAAAGCTTATCAGGATGAGTTATCACAACATGAGAACCAAGGAGATGAAATTTATGACACTCATGTCAATGCAACCTATACAAACAACTTGTTTAGAAATTAAAGACCAAGTTCATGGCTCAAAAAATCTTCAAGATATGTGAGTGAAAGACTTAAGAGGATTGAGCATGAAAAGAAAGCCTTCCTAGATGAACAAGATGAAAAGGAAGTGAAACTTAGACTCCTAGAGTTGGAAAGATAAATTTTGGTGGAAATGGAAAACAAAGCCTTCCAAGAGGAGCAAGATAGGATTTTGGCTCAGCGACTCAATGATCAATTCAACAACATGCATGTTAGTGGTGGAAAAAACTCTCCTCCATCCACTCCTCCTAAGACTCCATGAAGTGGAAGACATTCAAGAACACCATCATGATCTCCTAGCCCTCGAGGAAGAAGGGATTCTAGACATGATCATTATAGGAGATGAAAAAATCCTACGAACTCGAGACAACCATCACAATGTGCTCATCATGGTTCACAATATTGGGGTAGTAGCTCGACTTTTCACCTCACCTCCTGAGACTTCATGAAAATGAAACAAGAGCCAATTTTCCAATAGTATGTGGAGAAATATTTAGAGAAAAACAAAGACAAGTTCCTAGAGAGTTTAATCAACAGGGGTTCTAGAGTCCCCTATGACTTTGATGTGGACAAAAATATTAAGAAGAAAGGGCCATCTCAAGAAGAGGAGATCAAACAACTTAAGAGCATGATGGAATAGATGTTAGCACCAAAGAATTCATTCTCACTTGATTCAATTTGTCCTAATCCTTTTGAAAAAAGTGTTAACATGAAATAATTCCCTAGAAAGGTTTAAATCCCTCAATATGACAAATATTATGGGAATGGAGATCCACATGATCACATGTGCCAATTTTATACCACAAGTTTTGAGTTCTATCAAGATGACTCATACCTCATGAGATTGTTCCCAGGGAGTCTTAAGGGTCAAGCAATGGAATGGTTCACCAACATAACTCCTGTTAATACTTTCAAAGAGCTTGTCCATAGATTTATTCAAAACTTTGCATACAACCTTTCAAGATCTATCACCATGTTGGACTTGTGCAACTTAAACCAAAATCAAGGGGAATCCTTTGTCACTTTCTTGCAAAGGTGGAGATGACAATGCTCTCGCTACCCTAGGACCATTCCTGAAAATTAAAAGATTGACATCCTTGTTAGAAACTTGGTTCCTAAAATGTGGTATGAATTTAAGAAGATGTCTTTTGATTCTTTTGACACCATGGTTGAAACCACATGTAGGATTGAGGATGTTTTGAAAGAACAAGGAATTTTGACCAAACATGGAAACAACAACAACAATGGTCAAAATAACAATAAATCTAACAAGGATAAAGGGAAGAATTCACACTTGAATAGGAACAAACAAGTGGTCAATGATAAATTTGTGGACTCCTCTTAACCAAAATATCAAACTATTCTCCACTTGTCTAGTGTTGTTCAAGCCATGATTCTCAATACCTCTAATCAACAAGAGAGCAAGCTGAGATACCTAGATAGGCCTAAGAAAGAAAGATGTCAATTTGAAAAAATTGGTGATTCATATGAGGATGTCTTTAAAATGACCATTTCTAACAACCTTGCACATCGTCAAGATCCCACGAAGCATTATATACCAGATGCTAAGCCACATTGGTGGGATGAGAAGGCCTTTTGCAAATTTCACAATGGTATTGGACATGACATTGAAAATTGCTACAAACTCAAGCATATTTTTAAAGATCTCATTAAGGGTGGACAACTGAAGATAGATGGATTGAACACTAATGTCGATCATAAGGCATTCAAGGAACTATTGCCCAAGAATGAGAAGGGGGAAACCTCTAAAGTTAAGAATGGCAAGGCTGAGATCAATTAAACTTACACAAATGCAGAGAATACTATCAACATGCTGGAATTTGTAGAAGAGAATGTCAACATGAGGAGGGGTAAAGATCCCTATGGTTATGATCTAGATGCGGACTCTCCCCTATCTTTGATGAAGATTCCATTGTGGTGCTAAGGGGTCCCAACTCTAGAGTGTCATAGCAAGTCCTCAATGTTGTCACATGAATTCAAGGTCCAGTTGTCATTAGAGGACCCAATTCATGTCAATCAAGTAAACCCAAGCAAGTGGCATCCAAGAATGTCACCTCAAAGACAACAGTTAATCCTAAGTAAATCTATAGTCTTGTTGATAAGTTGCAAAGAACCCCATCTCAGATTTTGATCTTTGAGCTCTTAGAGTTGTCCCCAAGCCATAAGCAATTCCTTGAGGATGATTTGCGCATGGAAAACATCCCCAACAACTTAGATGTTGATCAATTCTAGAACATGGTTAATCACATTGCTAGCCCTCATTACCTTACCTTTTAGGAGGATGATGATAAATCCTTGAGCCACCCACATAATCTTGCTCTTCATATTAAGGTCATGATCCATAGAACCTGTGTTATGAGTGTGTTGATAGATGGGGGTGTTGGGCTTAATATTTTTTCCTTTAATCTTTTGAAAGAGTTGGGTTATTCTGAAAAAGTCATAGATACCAGGAAAAGGATCACCATCAAAGCCTATGATGAGGTAGAAAGAGGTTCCAAGGGGTTGTCCATCCTTCCTATTAGGATTGCCCCTATTGAAAAAGATATTTTATTTCAAATAGTTGATGTTGGTCCCCTTGCATATAATATCTTACTTGGTAGACCATGGATTCATGATATGCAAGCACTGCCTTCTACCTATCATCAGTGTGTTAAGTTCCCCTACAATGGAATAGAGATTTGTATACCTGGGGATAACACTTTATCTATCAATTCCATTTTAGTAGGAGCACATGTTCCCCTCAATAGAAAAGCATAAGATTTTGATGCAACCTTAGCTGAATGTAAAGACAAGCTTAAGTCAATAGACCTTGGCATGGGGGGTATCAACTCAACTCCCTCACAACACTACTAGTTTCACCTAGGTCTTATGGCAAGACTTCAAAAGAAAAGAATCCTTCCTCTTCAGCTACGACCTTACTTGGCACATTTGTAGAGTCCTCGATACCTATTCAAGATGAGAAAGAAGAGACATTTGTTAGAGACTGGATCTATAGGGAAGAGAAATATATGCACAATGAGAACTTCTCTCCCTCTCCTAAGGCTTATGGAAGAGGGTATAATTTTGTCAAATAGATGGGCTATCCTGAACATGGCCCTCTTAATCATAGATTGGATGCTAGAGCTGAACCCCTTGATCATGTTCTTTTTGGACGCAAGTCTAAGAAGCCGATTGGCCTATGTTTTGTGAGTCACAACAAGCATACTACTCCTATCCTTGATAAGTTGGATAGTGAAGATGAACCTGAATACATACCCAATTTCATAAATCAGCAAGATATGTGTGAATATTGGGTCCCTTCCACTAATCTCCTTTGGGGAGATTCAGATATTCCAGTCACTCATGAGTCAGTTGCAACTTTAGAACCAGATGAATCAAATGTAGAAGATCCTTTCAAAGAATGTCAACAAAAGAATCTTCTTCATTTAATGGAAAGAGAAGGTGCTACCTTTTGTGGGAAAGATTGCTACAATGTAGACAATTGTTATTTTTTCGTTGATGTCAAACCTTAACTGGTGAGACTATCGCTGTATGATTGAGTACCTTATCCATTGATTGATGAAGATTTGAAAAGAATGGGATAACAAGAAGACAAAGGAAATGGTTGAGTTACGAGTATAAACCAGGGTACTTGATCATCTAGCACTTTGGAGAAGTGATACATTGTTTATCCAGCACTGACAGTTCACTGGAAGGTCAATGTCGAACAAAGTGAAAGGTGATGCCGATCAAAGCAAACATGATGTCGAGCACCAGTAAATTGCTGAGGGAGATAGTGAAATGCCAAGCATCAATATTTTTTTATTGATGAGATTTGAGATCTATGGCTGACATAATTAATTTTATTAGGATATGCATTATTAATTAACATTGGTCCATATTCATTTAATGCATGGGAAACCGTTATTAGCGCATGGATTCAATAGTTAATTAATGACTATATTGGAGAAGTAAATTAAATGTAAAGATGGAAAGATCCGTTGGATCTAAGCTAACCTAAGATATGTGATCTTGATTAAGCAAAAAAATATTTATCTAACCTAGATGAAGAGGTATATTATAACCTACTATGATTACTGTTAAGATATCGAAGTGGAATGCAAAGTGTTTCATGGTTAATTGACTAATTGGCAAGACCTAAGCAGTGAAGGCTAAATAGAGAAGCAGAGAGAGATTGCTTGGTTAATTTCCAAGCAGATCTATAGTTTTAGATGAGAATGGAGGCCACTCAGTGAATTAGCATTAGAGCTTAAACTAGATCTAGATTTGCAAAGTAAGTTGTGTGAAGCAGATCACACCTTCTGATTAATTTCTAGCCATTGTATCAGTTCAAATCCTTTAACCAGGTTGACCTAACAGTCATTGTATAAATTATTTGAACAAGGTGACATTCAGATTGGAATGTTCTAAGTCCTCTAACAAGGCCACTCCTAATAGGGTGCTTAAATCCTTTAACGAGGTCACATTTGATAGTGTGTTTTTTAACCTTTAATAGGGTTGGCTCTTCACAGGGTAGTACTTTAGAAGAGTAAAATTTTGGTAGCATGTTACTCATGGTTTTTCCTATATTGGGTTTCCATGTTAAATCACTATTTCAAAATGTGTGAATTTTATTGTTGTGTTTTACTATTAAGTTTCAGCAAGCTTATTTCATTACTACAGTAAACTATGCACTTTTATTGCTTATTACTGACGAGCATATCTAAGTTGTTGAAGTTGATTTAAATTTTTATATGGGAACATCTAGACCTGAGGATAACTCATTCACCCCCCCTCTCAGTTATTCTAAATTCATATTAACAATTGGTATCAGAGCTGTGTTCTCTTGAAAAGTTTGAAGGTACTTGGAGATAAAGATCAAGATGTATAAAAGGGATGGACCAAAGATCAACAAGGAAAACTTTCCAACATGGAAAAGTTTGATGAAACATCATCTGGTTGGTATTGGTGATTCTGCTAAATGACATATTGAAATATAATATGTAGCCCCTACTGGAGTTCTCAATGTTGCACAACTAAGAGAGAAGCATGAACATAATCAAGAAATGCCAGAACTTGCATCATCTCTGAACTATCATGAATTTGAGGACATCAAAGATCGTACAAGCACAAAGAAGATGTGGGATGCCCTTACAACCATCTATGGAGGTGATATGAATGTACTGAGAGCCAAATCTGAAAGCTTGAGAGGTAATTTTGATGATTTAAAAATGCAAGAAGGAGAAAATATAGTGCAATACTATGATAGGATAAAGGAAGTTGTAAATGCTATTAGAAGAGCTAAGGGATTCATTGATGATGATACTATCATGAGAAAGGTACTGAGAACACTCCTTCCTATTTATGCTATTAGAGTATCTAAAATTCAAGAACTAAGATGTACTTCTAATAACAATTTAACTCTGGAAAGTCTAGTAGGTAGACTTACTGCATTTGAGATGTCAAATTTTGACAAATATACTCCACAAGTTGTTGAATTTGCATTCAAGTCACAAATGGTCATCAATAAATCTAAGAAAGGAAAGAAATGTGTGGACAGTGACAATGGCACCTTAGATGATGATCTAGAAGAGCTTGAGGCACTTATGGCAAGAAGACTAGCAAGAGGAAAAGGAAAATTCAAAGGTAAACTTCCTATTTTTTTTTTCTTGTAACAAAGTTGGTCATATTGCTGCTAGATGCCCTGACAAGAATGAGAAGGATGAAAGAAGGGACAACAAGGATAAAGATAGAAAGGATGACTAAGACTACAGAAAGTACAAGGAATATGAAGACAAAGGTAAGAAATCCATCTATATAGCCGAAGAAGCTTCTAAAAGTGAATCTGAAAAATCTAATGAAAATGATATAGAAGTAGTATATGTTGCAATGAAAGATGATTTTGATGATGATGAGAAAACTGCACTAATTTCTTATATGAGTAAAGGTGATCATTGGATTATTGACAATGGTTGTTCACATCACATGACTGGTGATAAGGGCAAATTTGAAACATTAGATCAATGCAAAGGTGGATATGTTAAATTTGGTAATGACACACCTTGTAGAGTAAAAGGGAAAGGATCAATTCAATTGAATAATAAGATTAGATGTGATGATGTATACTGGGTTGATGATCTTAAGTATAACTTGCTGAGTGTTTCATAGCTAAACACTTATGGTTACAGAGTTGAGTTCCATCACAGGAAAGGAAAGATCTATGATACAAATGGAGAATTAGTTGGAGGCGGTGAACAAACAAAAGGTAACTTGTTCTATCTGGATTTAGCTGAAGAGACATGCTTATTTTCACAATATAATGATGTTTGGCTATGGCATAAGTTGCTATTTCATGTTAAATTTGATAAATTGGTAAGCATAAGTAAATTGAAAAAGGTTAGAGGATTGCCTAAGTTAAAGAAACCTGAGAATGTAATGTGTAAGCAATGTCAGTTGGGAAAGATGACCAAACCTAGTTTTAAAAGCAAAACTCATACTTCTGAGAATATTCTAGAATTCGTTCATACTGACCTTTGTGGACCTATTAGTGAGAAAAGCTACCGTGGAGACAAATATTTTATTCTATTTGTAGATGAATACTCTAGGATGATGACTATTATGTTTCTCAAAGAAAAATCTAATGCATTTCAGTTATTTAAGTGGTACTTGGCAAAAGTTGAAAAGGAAATAGGTAAGAGCCTAAAATGTCTGAGATTTGACAGAGGAGGAGAGTTTATTTCTAATGAGTTTAACAGGTTCTACAATGACCAAGGGATAAAAAATATAGATGTTAGCACCTTGGATGCCACCACAAAATGGTATAGGTGAAAGGAGAAATTGATCTATTATGGATTGTGCTAGAACATTAATGATGGAGAAAAATGTTGAACATAAATATTGGAGAGAAGCTGTAAGCATATCTGTTTATACCTTGAAAAAAGTACAAGTCAAGAAAGGTACAAATTCTACACCTTATGAGCTTATGGTATGGATATGCACCTACTGTAAGTTATTTCAAAGTCTTTGGGAGAAAATGTTTTATACTGAAGGATAACAGAAATGGTAAACTTGATGCGAAAGGAGAAGAAGGCATATTTCTTGGATATTCTACTAAAATTAAGGCATACAAATGTTTGAATTCAAACACTAAAAAAATTGTGGAAAGTACAAATGTTAGAATTGATGAATATGCTGAAATAAATGAAGCTAAAAGCATGATTGAGCCTGAAAGTTACAGATCATTCACATATCCTGAAGAAGAGGATTTTAATGAAACTAAAAATGAAGTTGCTGAGCAACAGTCTGCACCTTCCAAGACATACAATGACATTTTTGGGAAACAGGAAGTGACTTCCGAGCTATTTGATGGAGATGCTGAGTCATAGTTTCACCCTGAACTAAACTTGAATGATAAAAATGAATCTGAGAAAGAGCCTACTTTTGAAAAATATGTAAGAAGGCACCATAAATCTGATCAAATCATAGGAGCAAAGGCTTCTGCAGTCATGACAAGAGGCAAATTAAGAGAAGACACATGTTTGTTGTGTGATTTTGAGCCTAAGATAGTAAAAGATGCTTTGGATAATGAAGACTGGATTCAAGCCATGAAGAGATAGACCATATTGAAAACAACAAGACATGGACACTAGCACCTAGACCTGAAAACAAAAATGTAATTGGTACTAAGTGGGTATTAAAAAATAAGCTGAATGAACATGGAGAGGTCACAAGGAATAAAGAAAGACTGGTATGCAAGGGTTATGCACAAGAGGAAGGAATTGACTATGGAGAGACATTCACCCCAATTGCAAGATTGGAGGGTGTGAAAACTCTATTTGCATATGTAGCCTACAAAGGATTTAAAGTCTATCAAATGGATGTGAAGTATGCATTTCTAAATGGGATAATATAAGAAGAAGTATACATTGAACAAGATGATGGATTTGTTGACCCAAGTAAGAGGAACGTGGTTTGTAGACTACACAAGGCATTGTATGGACTGAAGCAAGCACCAAGAGCATGGTATGAAAGATTGCACAATTATCTGATGAAGATTAGATTTGAAAGAACTAATGACAACAACAATCTATATTTGAAGATAGAGTAAGGTAAAGGAATTTTATTGGTTGAAACTTTTGTGGATGACATCATATTTAGTGGACAAGATATGATATGTAAGGCATTTTCAAAGGAGATGTAAACTAAATTTGAAATGTCTATGTTTGGTGAGATAAAATTCTTTGTTGGACTATAAATACATCAAATGAAGAATGGTATCTATATTACACAATCAAAATATATCAAGGAGATACTAAAAACTTTTGGTATGGAAGATTCAAAACTAGTGAGTACACCCATGGCTACTGGATAGATGTTGACAAAGAATGATGATACAAAAGAGGTAAATCACACACTGTATAGATCAATGATTGGTAAGCTGCAATATGTTGTACACAGTAGACCTGATATTGCATTAGCAGTTGGAATTGTTGCTATATTTTCTACTAATCCAAAAGAGACACATATTATGGCAGTAAAAATAATTTTGAGATATTTTAAAGCTACAAAAGACTATGGTCTATATTACAAAAGGAATGAGAAGTTTGAACTCAAATTCTATACTGATTCTGATTGGGCTAGTAGTGTTGATGATAGAAAAAGCACCACAGGAGGAGCATTTCTTTTGGGGAAAAGATTAGTTTCCTAGACAAGCAAGAAAAAGAATTGCACCTCACAATCTACAACTAAAGCCGAGTATGTGGTAGCAGTAGTTAACTGTTCAAACATTGTGTGGTTGAAGATACTACTAAAAGCTATGAAAGAGGAGATCACAAAACTAGTTGTCATATATTGTGATAACATGAGTGCCATGAATATTTCTAAAAATCTTGTAATGCACTCTAAGACAAAACATATAGCTATCAAGTATCATTACTTGAGGGAGCTGGTATAGAAGAAGGAAGTGAGAATGGAATATGTGAACACTAAGGAATAGTTGGCAGACATATTTACAAAAGAGTTACACAAGGATGCTCATGAGTATCTAAGAGGTAAATTAGGGGTAATTCCCCTAGCGGAGGCTAACTAGTACCGAATGGTACTGTTGCATCAAATGTTTTAATCAGAACACTTGACACATTGATGCACAGTAAGTCACATTTTTAGGATGCTGCCTAAAAGCTGTGAAGTGGAAAACCAGAACAGAAAAGTAAATCGGTCATACACAAAGATGACAGGAACAACATGATACAAAGATCAGGACAAAAGAATCTACATGATGATGTCAACATCTTTGGCATTGTTGTCAAAGAGGGAGATTATTGCTAAAACAATAGATACAAGGGAGATATTACTAAAAGAGGGAACTGAATAGTAACAGAAAACATCAGTGTGATTATGGACACAAAGGGAGTAAGAATGAAGCTATAGACATTAATGAAGATTTTTTCATATGATGAACATAGGCACTTTTTGGATTGTATGGTAACTTTGGTTGGAAATTATTGTTTTATAATTTAGTGTTTCCATCAATGCCAAAGAGGGAGATTGTTGGAAAGATTGCTACAATGTAGACAATTTTTATTTTGTCATTGATGTCAAACCTTAACCGGTGAGACTATCGCTGTATGTTTGAGTACCTTATCCATTAATTGATAAACATTTGAAAAGAATGGGATAACAAGAAGACCAAGGAAATGGTTGAGTTATGAGTATAAACCAGGGTACTTGATCATCTGGTACTTCGGCAAAGTGATACATTGTTTATCAAGCACTGACAGTTCACTGGAAGGTCAATGTTGAGGAAAGAAAAGTTGATGCTGAGCAAAGTGAAAGGTGATGCCAAGAAAAACAAAGATGATATCGAGCACCAGTGAAATGCCAAGGGAGATAGTCAAATGCCGAGCATCAGTATTTTGTTTATTGATGAGATTTGAGATCTATGGCTGACATAATTGATTTTATTAGGATATGCATTATTAATTAAGATTGGTCCATATTCATTTAATGCATGGGAAACCATTATTAGCGCATGGATTCAATGGTTAATTAATGACTATATTAAAGAAGTAAATTAAATGTAAATATGGAAATATCCATTGGATCTGACCTAACCTAAGACCTGCAATCTTGATTAAGCGGCAAAATATTTATCTAACCTAGATAGAGAGGTATATTATAACCTACTGTGGTTATTGTTAAGATATCAAAGTGGAATGCAAAGTGTTGCATGGTTAATAGACTAATTGGCAAGACCTAAGCAGTGAAGGCTGAACAGAGAAGCAGAGAGAGATTGCTTGACATATTTCCAAGAAGATCTGAAGTTTGAGATGAGAATGGAGGCCACTCAGTGAATTAGCATTAGAGATGAAACTGGATCTAGATTTGCAAAGTAAGTTGTATGAATCAGATCACACCTGCTGATTACTTTCTAACCATTGTATCAGTTCAAATCCTTTAAGCAGGTTGACCTAACAATCATTGTATAAATCCTTTGAACAAGGTGACATTCAGATTGGAATGTTCTAAGTCCTCTAACAAGGCCACTCCTAACAAGGTGATTAAATCCTTTAACCAGGTCACATTTGATAGTGTGTTTTGTAACCTTTAACAGGGTTGGCTCCTCACAGGATATTACTTCAGAAGAGTAAAATTTTGGTAGCATGTTACTGGTGGTTTTTCCCATATTGGGTTTCCATGTTAAATCATGGTGTCAAAGTGTGTGAATGTTATTGTTGTGTTTTACTGTTAAGTTTTTGCAAGCTTATTTCATTAGTATAGTAAACTACACACTTTTATTGCTTATTACTACCAAGAAGATCTGAGTTATTGAAGTTGAATTAAAGTTTTATATGGGCACATCTAGAACTGAGGATAATTGATTCACCCCCCTCTTAGTTTTTCTAAATTCAGATTAACTAGACCATCCACATCATGATGTCCCAAACCTTCATCGTGTAAACATCATAGTCGCAGCTCAGACACAAAATCATGAGTATGAATGGGACTACTTCTTAGAGAATTCTATAGTGGACATGGATGTTGATGTCATCCACACTTATAGTTCTCAACCTGAGGTAGCTAATGATTCATGTGTAGGATTATAGGATTTGAACCCATGTGTTGCCTTAGTAGACGATTCTTTGCTTGTTAGGACAAATCCCGATTTGGGTAGCTTAGAAGGATACTTGATAGACTCTGACTCTTTGGTCTCCAATGATAATATGATTCACATTTATAATCTTGAACCAGTCATTGACTTGCCTCTTGTTCATCTTGACCTCATTGATTGGTCCCAATGCTATCAAGAACCTAAGCTCTTAACATTTCAAAATGATTATGAGATAGCCTAATAACCTAAATGCCATTAAACCTATAGTCTCTTCCACCAGTGAACCAGCTACTAGCATGATAGAGCCAGACATCAAGTACCTTAGTCACAAGATAAAAAGAAAATAAAATCAAAACAATAGGAGTTCTCATGGTGAAAACCACTGTGTGGCAGTGTCAGAACTGAAAGAAGTAAAAAGAAATGATGGATCCAAGGTGAAAACCTCTCAAAAATGCCTTTAAGGATGAGGTAATTGATCATCTCCCTAGTTACTTTCAAGATCAATCTTTAGTGCTTATTGAACCAACACAAGCAGTGAATTTGGGTATAGATGAGGCTCCACAGATTGTACACTTGGTTGAGTCCTTGTCACCTCAAGAAAAAGAAGTAACACTAAGTTCTTACAGAAAAAGAAGATCAACTTTGTGTGGACTTATTTAGATATGCCAGGGTTGGACATTAATCTTATCATGCATCACTTGTCCATAGCTCTGGGTGTCAAACCAATTAAACACAAATATAGAAAGATGCATCTTTGCATAGCTCTCCTAGTCAAAGCAGAGTTAGAGAAACTCGGTGCAAAATTCATAAGGGCTATCACCTATGTTGAATGCATATCAAACATTGTACCAGTTTCCAAACATGACAAATCCATTTTAGTTTGGATAGATTTTAGAGATGTCAATAAAGCATTCCCAAAGGATGACTTTCCACTTCCCAATATAGACATGATAGTGGATATGACTGCGGGTTATGAGATATATTCCTTGATGGATGGTTTTTCTGGGTACAATCACATTAAGATAGCTCTTGAAGATCAAGAAAATATTGCATTCACTTGTGCATGGGGTACCTTTTGTTGGAACGTTATGCCTTTTGGAATAAAAAATGCAAGAGGCACCTATCAACAAGCTATGACAACCATTTTTCATGAGATGATACATAAAAACATAGAAGATTATGTGGATGACACCTTGGCCAAATCTAAACAAAAAGACACACACTTAGATGATTTAGAAGTCATTCTAGATCGCATGGAACAATTTGAACTAAGGTTAAATCCTAAAAAGTGTGCATTTGGGGTCACCTCGGGAAAACTACTCGGATTCATCTTTTCAGCAAAAGGAATAGAGGTAGAGCTTGAAAAAGTCCAAAAATCATAGATGTGCCACCTCCTAGAAACATTATTCAAATGAAGAGTCTTCAAGGATGTCTTCAATCTATAAGGAGATTCATTTCACAATTGGTAGATAGAGCTCAACCTTTCAACAAGAACTTACACAAAGGAGTCGAATGTGGTTGGAATGAGGTTGTCAAAAGAGCATAGATCAAATCAAGAAATACTTAGAAAATCCTCCCATTTGATTGCCTCCTATCCCAGGGAAACCACTTCTTCTATAAATTTTAGTGACATAATCTTCCTTAGGGGCATTACTGGCTAAACTTGATGAAAATGGGAAAGAAAGACCAATATACTACATTAGCCATACTCTTGTTTCATATGAGGTTAAGTACACTAGCATTGAGAAATATTGCCTTGCAGTTGTTTTTGCTTCCCAAAAGTTGTGACATTACACGCTTGCACACACTATACACCTCATAGAAAAATAGATCCACTCAAGTATTTACTAGGTAAGGCTGCCCTCACAGGTAGACTTGCTAAATGGATGATGATACTTTTAGAGTTTGACATAGAATACATTGAGCGTAAAGTAATCAAAGGAGAAGCCATAGTAGATCTATTGGAGTTGATGAAAACTATCAACCCATAGCTCCCAAGAATCACTGATGGAGGGTGCTCCCCTTAATGCCACAAACACATAACAAAAATAAAGAAGCAACAACAATTTGCAAGAACAAAAAATAGGCTTCCTATTATCTCCACAAATGTGGAATTACAAACTTTCAGAATTACAATATGCAAAGCCACATGGGAATTTCCCTTACAATGTTATGTAGGACAAAGCCTCAAATTATTACCCAGATCTACCCAGAACTGTCCCCAACTACCTAAGACAACACTACGGGCCTTCTTTATATAGGCAATTTCCACCGCCCGAGAAGGTTCTAAAAATTTAGCCCTTAGGGCCGACCAAACTTAGAATTATTTTATTTTTCAATTTAGTACATCAAATTTGGCTCAAAATAACTTTAGAAACCCGAACAAAAATTTTGAAGGAAAATTATTTTCTGCTATTTTAGGTGGCCCAACTTCCGGAGACCATAAGTCATCACCAGTTGACCCGCTTGTCTATTATAACCCCATTTCAGAAATGCCATGAAGCGCTCTACACTACAAAAATTATGCAAGCATTATTCAACCCAAGTTTCGACCTCATCTGGGGCCTCTAAAGCCTTCAAAACTGAGCCTGAAGTTTTTGTACCCTGTTTTCAATACTGAAAATTTTTAATATCTTCAAAACTAGACCTGATCTAGCCATGAAACTTTACTGGTAGGCTGATATGACTAAGATGAACCTCCACATGCAAAATCAGAACATTTCGAGATCGTATGACCAACTTACTAAAAATAGCAAGTTTGCATAAATAGCAGCTCTGCACAAGGTAGCCCTTATTGAAAAGAAAACAGAAATATTTTTAAGTGATGCAAGATTTCCCTTACACCCAGGATGCTCCTGCATCAGGCACCCAGGTTAATTTGAGAAGTGACCCTGTCACGACTCAGGTGTGTAGAGGAAAACCAAGACGGTTAACCTCCTCCTTTGTCAGCCATGATGAATCTTCAACAGGTCATCCTTTCCACTTGATCAGATATTCTTCATAGGTCCTATTCCTTGTGCTTCTACCAACACGACTGTCTAGTATGTCTTCAATCTCCTTGGTATCTGAACTACTTGCTAGAATAATCCACTATGCCGCTGTGATCTCATCTTCAACACCTCCTTCATGATACTCTGTCAAATCTGAAATGTTAAACACTGGTGAAATATTAAGCTCACTGGGAAATTCTACCTCATATGCATTTCCTGAATCATGCTTCTTCAGTATTTTTCATGGTCCAAAATTCTTCATTTTCAGCTTGTTATATGTACCAACTGGAAACCGCTCCTTCCGTAAGTGAACCATGACTTCATCCCCAACCTAAAATTCCTTATGTCTCCTTTTCTCGTCTGCCTTAGCCTTGTACTGTGCATTCATTTTGGTAATGTGCTTCCTCACTTCCTCATGGATGTTCTTCAAGTGTTATGCAAAATCCTCAGCTTCAGCACTACTTATTTCTTCTTTATCTATCTTTCTTAATTCAGATGCATTTCTTGGACTACTTCCATATACAATCTGGAATGGTGATTTACCAGTGCTACTGTTGATAGAATTATTGTATGCAAATTCTGCCTGTGGTAAAATCAAATCTCATCCTGTTGGCTTATCTCCAACCAAACATCTCAACAAATTCCCCAAACTCCTATTCACCACCTCTGTCTGTCCATCAGTCTGTGGATGATGTGACAAACTGAACTTCAAATCTATCGTCAACTTCTTCCACAACATACGCCAGAAATATCCAACATACTTAGTGTCTTGATCTGAAACTATGGTCTTTGGCAAACCATGTAGCCTCACCACTTCTCTGAAAAATAATTCTGCTATATGAACAACATCATTAGTCTTCTTGCAGGGAATGAAATGTGCCATCTT
>MU223579.1:1486938-1529228 GCA_018584345.1 Thuja plicata
TGCCTAAGACAACACTACGGGCCTTCTTTATATAGGCAATTTCCACCGCCCGAGAAGGTTCCAAAAATTTAGCCCTTAGGGCCGACCAAACTTAGAATTATTTTATTTTTCAATTTAGTACATCAAAATCGGCTCAAAATAAATTTTGAAACCCGAAGAAAAATTTTGAAGGAAAATTATTTTCTGCTATTTCAGGTGGCCCAACTTCCGGAGACCATAAGTCATCACTAGTTGACCTGATTGACTATTATAACCCCATTTTGGAAATGCCACGAAGCTCTCTAAAACACGCAAATAATGTAAGCATCATTCAGCCCAAGTTTTGACCTCATTCGGCGCCTCTAAAGCCTTCAAAACTGAGCCCAAAGTTTATGTACCCTGTTTTCAATACCGAAATTTTTTAATATCTTCAAAACCAGACCTGATCTAGCCATGAAACATTACTGGTAGGCTGATATGACTAAGATGAACCTCCACATGCAAAATTAGAATATTCCGAGATTGTATGACCAACATACTAAAAATAGCAAGTTTCCATAAATAGCAGCTCTACACAAGGTAGCCCTTATTGAAAAGAAAATAGAAATATTTTTGGGTGATGCAAGATTGCCCTTACACCCAGGATGCTCCTGCATCAATCACCTACATGCAACCTGTCACAGAAAGAGAGGAGAAAAAAAGCTATGGAGGCCAAAAATCACAGATTGATGGAAGAGGAAACATATTGTACAAAACAATGGAGAAAAAATCTTAATGCAATAACATCCTCAATTAATTAATAACCATCGAATTTAATAATTTACAAAGAGGGAATCCTTATAAAAGGATACGAAAACCCTAAATGGGAAACCCTAAAGGAAAATCTAGGTTGCATAATTATTAATCTAGGTTGCATAATAATAATTAATAAAAGAATTAATTATTATATGCCTAAAGTTTAACTTAAGTAAAAGAGATATAATAAGTGAATTAATAATTAAATCAATATGATTTAATTAATAAGTGGAATCACATTATTACTCTAACACCCCCCTTAAGATAAACTTAGGGAGAAGCTAAAAACCTAGAAACAACTACTGAAAGCAGGAAAAATGGGTCCCGACAACAAGTCCTGATGAGGTACCCAAGTACAAAAATCTTTGTAAAGAGGAGAAATAGAGAAAAACACATGAGAAAAACCCTAATCTATAAAGAGATGAAGCCTAGTGAAGGACTGAAGAAGCCTCCAAACTAGAGAAAGTCCCAGAAAATAGGAACAGAGAAAGAACATGTAAAACACCTCTGAAGCATGAAGCTGCAAAGATTGTCAAAAAATAACTAATGGAACCTCCACTATAATAGAACATGATTAGGTAGAGAATAATTTAAACAAATCATGAAGAGATGATCAATCGAAGAGGGAAGAATGCCTCCAAAACATTAATGAAAGAAGAGTGTCCATATGGTAAATGATCCATCTCACCGAAATACATAGGTACCAACAACTGCATCTGCCTAGTACATAGGAACAAATACTGAATACATAGATCACTCCATCGAACCAAGGAAGCCTTAGAACCAACAAGAGATACCCCCCATAATGATGAACATGGAGAGGTGTGATAGGAACACTAAAATGCAATGCCAAAAACAACTGTATGAAGAAGAATTAGGAACACCAATAGTGCAGAAGAAGGTACAAGTGCAGGATAAAGGTTGAAGTAGAAGAAATGATATTCTAGACACACATCATGAAGGTAATGTCATGGAAGGGACACTCACTTGACAAAGGTGGATGAGCACAAAAGGAAAAACATCATAACCCCCCCATGGCAATTTATAACTAAGTGCGAGTACAAATAAGCACAAGGTGTACAAGATCCCAGATATGCATCTACAGACACTTTATTTCAGTGTGTTTACAAAAGAAATCTACAGAAAAAGGTGTATACAATGTTCCTAGAAGGAAATAATCCCAGGACCTGAAACATCCAATATATCTACCAAAATTCCATAAAGAAAAAAACTTAATACATAGATAGATGGAGCAGAATTTGGGTGTGAGACCCATAGAATAAGAAAGAGAATAGAAGCATCTTTCTGACCTTGTGCGGAAGTCAAAAAAAGGAGTCCAGATGAGCAAGATATGGCTCCTAGAGTGCAAAATAGAACCTTGACTTTGATAGGCAGAAAAACTTGCAAGATGAAAAAATCATAAAATCTATCCTCCTGAAAGACGTCCATCTCAAAAAGAGATTTCTGGTGATATAAAGAAGTCAAAAATTGGCCTCCGTTTGCTCCATATATGAGCAAAAAACCACTGGGAGGTCAAAATAGAAGTGGACATCAGTGGCACAGAAATTGACGTGTATTTTTGTCTCAAAAAGTGTGCCAAGGTCATGCAAGCAAAAAGGAGGGCTCAAATTTCAACTTTGTCCAAATAAGACATGCCTTATATGAAAATAGGGGTTTTGGGGGTATTTTGGACACAAACCAGATGTTAGTTTTTTCTCAAACTGCTCCAAACAAGAAATACTTCAAAAAACCACTAAAATCTGAGACAAAAACCTCTCAAAAATACAAATTTAAAGATCAAGGCAAAATCTCTCATGAAAAGAACATGGGCATGAAGATCTGGAGGTCTGATACCATATTAGAGTTGATGAAAACTATCAACCCATAGCTCCCAAGAATCACCTGCATGCAAACCTATCACAGAAAGAGAGAAGCAAAAAAGCTATGGAGGCCAAAAATCACAGATTGATGGAAGAGAAAACATATTGTGCAAAACAACTGAGAAAAAATCTTAATGCAATAACATCTTCAATTAATTAATTACCATCAAATTTAATAATTTACAAAGAGGGAATCCTTATAAAAGGATACCAAAACCCTAAATGGGAAACCCTAAAGGGAAAATCTAGGTTGCATAATAATAATTAATAAAAGAATTAATTATTATATGCCTAAAGTTTAGCTTAAGTAAAAGAGAGATAATAAGTGAATTAATAATTAAATCAATGTGATTTAATTAATAAGTGGAATCACTTTATTACTCTAACAAGATCAATTGGCTGATTTCCAAATACAAGACACTGCACCTATTCAAGTTGACTTCCTAGATGAGCACCTCATGTATATGACTAAAAGAACATGGAAGGTGTTCTTTGATGGATCCTTTATGAAAATGGGTTCAGGAGATGGTGTGTTGTTTGTTTCTCCTCATGGGTACATGATTCCTAAGTCTTACAAGTTATTATTCCCATGTAGAAACAATATTGCCGAATATGAAACTTTGACAAATGGACTTAAAATGGCGATAGAATGGAGAATCAGAGAGTTACACATGTATGGGGATTCACAGCTGATAATCAACCAAGTTAATGATGAATATCAAACAAAACATGAGAAAATGGTACCTTACAAGAAAATGGTTGATTCCTTGAAGTGATACTTCACATTCGTCACATTTTAGCAAATCCCTAGAGCAAAAAAACAAAGCAACTGACGCTATGGCTACACTTGCTTCACTCCTTCAGTTAGAGAAACATGAATCCAAATTTGAATTCCTAGTGGAACAGCTACATCACCCCATCTATGAATCCCCAGAAAGCCATGTCATTTGTGCCATTATCGGCCATGAGTCATCCCGTTATGCTACCATTTACTGATACCTTCATGATGGAATTATACCTGAAACCTTTAACAGATCTAAATGCAGAAACCTTACCTGAAACACCTCTTGCTATTCCCTTATTGCTGGTGATTTGTATAGGAGGGGTCTAGATGGAACACTTCTTAGATGCTTAGAAAAGGAAGAATCTAACCAAGCATTAGTTGACATTCACGATGGCATCTGTGGGGGACATTCCAATGGTCTTGTCATGGCTCAAAGGTTTCTTAGGGAAGGGTAGTATTGACCTACGATGTAGATTAATGTAGTAGCTTTTGTAAAGTCATGTGAAAAGTGTCAAAAAAATGGTATCCTGATACATGCTCCAGGTAGGGAGCTCATTCCTTCTATATCTCATTGGCCATTTTAGCACTGGGCCTTTGATCTTGTTGGGAAGATTCATCCCAACTCATTAGGTGGACACAAGTTTATTATCACTGCTAGTGATTACTTCACTAAATGGGTAGAATTTGTCCCACTTTCTATTTCCTTGGGAAAGACAGTCTCTCTATTCATCCTTAACCATATCATCTATCGATGTGGAGTGCCTTCTGAGATTATCACTGACAACAAAGGCTAGCTCAAAACTAAGGACCTTAAACAAATCTGCAAGAAATTCAAGATTAAACAACATTGGTCCTCCATTTACTTCCCGCAAGGAAATAGTCAAGCAGAGGTATAAAAAAAAACCCTTCTTAAAATCTTGCATAGAACAGTCTGTAAGAATGGTAGAGATTGGAACTTACAAATAAATCCATCTTTGTGGGCCTATAGAACAAGTATTCGTACTCCTACTGGGGCTACTCCTTTTTCCCTTGCATATGGTGCTGAAGCAGTGTTACCTGTGGAGTTTGAGATTCCTTCACTTTGAGTTTCCCTCAAAGGTCTAGTTACGGATGAAGACTACCACACCATGAGACTTCAAGACTTAGAACTTCTAGATAAGAAATGTCAAACATCACTTGACCATATGAGGGTTTATCAAAATCGCATGTCCAAAGCCTTCAACAAAAAGGTTCACCATAGAGAATTCCAAGTGGGAGATCTTGTCCTACATGAAAATCCCAAGAATCAAAAGCATAGAGATCAAAAGGGAAAATTTGAACCTAATTGGCTTGCACCTTACATCATCATAGCAGCTTTTGAGTCAGGTGCTTATTTACAATCTACAAAAAAGGGAGAGAAGCTCCCTAATCCTATCAATGTCCTGCACTTGAAGAAGTTCTATCCATGATGCCCATTCTGTCTGGGGGCATCCTTTGTATATAATTATTGATCCTGAAAAAATCCAAAAATTGATATATTGTCAAAAATTTTAAAAATCATAAAATGTTTTGAAAAAATGATCATCTTAGTGAAAACCTAGCAATAGGCTCTTCGATGTATCCCCAAAAAATTTTATATTCCAAAAATACAAAAAAAAATAAAAAAATAAAAACATTCAAAAATTCAAAAATTCAAAAAAAATAGAAAAAGTGCCTTGGTGAAAACCTGGAAACACGCGCCTTGGTAGCAAAAATTCAAAACAAATTATAAAAAGTCCTAAAAAAAAAATGAAAGAGAAAAAATTGTAATAAAATCCAAGTGGTGAAAACCTAGAAATGGGCAATACTTGAGGCCTTTACACCCCTATTTCTTAGCGTGTGTCCTCGACACTTAGCCTTTCTCCATCATGCCTTGCCCTTGTTGCCTTGGTTCAAAATTGGTCTTTCTCTTTGTCTAGGGGGCATAATTGTGTTATCTTTGGTCTCTTGGATGCGTTAATCTTTAGGACACCTCACAAATGATGTTTTTCAACACCACCCCAAATGTATTTTTTAATACAATCCCTGACATTGAGTGTTTTTTAACACTTATCAGTTTGGTCTTCCTAGTTTTGTCATGTGATCTTACCTGCTTGCAAGCATTCAATCCTTACCCTTGAAACTCAGTATCAGTTAACACACTTAAATTTTTAAACGCAATACTTAATGCTTAAGCTATGTCATGATATTTTCTTTGTGTGCTGACTATTATTAATTTTTTCATTGAGTGTCCTTGTCTCATAAGTCTCTCCATGATGTATAGCTAGAGGACTTGGGGCATGGAACATGTTTTTATTTTCTTCCTTCTTTATGCTTCTCTATTTTTTGCACAACCATTCTTCTAGTCATCCTAGTCTCTATGCCTTGATGCAAGCATGGTTTTTCTATATTAAATTGGGTAAGCTAACATCACAATCATCTTGACCTTTATGTCTTTGATGCTTATGTTAGAATATTTCCACATTCCAATCTGATATAAGTCAAATTCATATCTTCATAGCTACGCTTGTGACTAGTGATGATTGTGTGATTTTTTGATGTCCGTTAATAATGCCCTAGTGATCAAAATAAGTTCCTTAACATTCTCTAATGAATGATGAACACAAATCCTATGTTACAGTTGCTCTATTGCAAGTACACCTTTTCATTTTCATGTATCTTGCATTGTTAGACTTCATGTTAATATTCATTTTTAGGCTGCATTATGAGTTTGAGATTGTTTCCTTCATCTTTCGTGTGGACTTTTAATCAACTATGGTCATGTCTGATCTAAATTTCCTTATCTTCTTTCATGATCTCAATCAAAATTTTGTCTTACACAGTTGATTGATTTTGGGGCATTCTTTGGGGCTCTCTCTCTCTCTCTCTCTCTCAAGGAAAATTCTCTTTCTTCTCTCCATTTCTCTCCACCTCTTTCAAACTTCTATCTTCCATTCACTCTCACCCCACTTATTTTCTTCCAATTCAACCTCAGGGCATAATATTTCATGCTTAATGATCTACCTTGGTTCTTTGATCCTTATATCAAGAACCTTATCTTTAGTTTGATTTGATCAAATTTACCAATTTGTTGTTTCTCCTCTATCTCATTTCGATTTCAATTATGAGGGGGCAGTACCTATCAAACTTCAGTCCTTGATTAAGCTTTATCAATCCTATCAAGTGCTCCACTTAGGGAAACTTTGCTCGAGATTCTTATCTTGGATATGTCAATTACATATTTACATGGGTGTTGACCTTGTCTTTTTCAATCAACTTATCTTTGTCTTGATGTGTTCCCATAAAGATCACACGTCTGGGTTGTTTTGTGATCCCAAATCGATCTCACACTTCAACTGCATTCTTTGACTATATGTGTTCCCATAAATATCACACATTATTCAAAGAGGGGCAAATGTATGCACCCTAAAATGGTCACCTAGACTATGGGCCCCCATTTATCAATTTATCAAATTCCTGAATCAATGCTTTGCAATATTTTCAATTCAAATCAATTTCCTTGATCAAATCGTAATTAATTCAATTATTTCAATATTTCCTAAGGTTTGATCATTTCATCAATTATCTTATTTAATTAAAAGAAAATAATTCCTTTTTATAAAATAAAATAATCTTATTTAATTAAAATTCCTTTTTAATTCAATAATCTTATCTTATTTAATTAAAATCTCTCTTAATTAAATAATATTATCTTATTTAATTAAAATATCCCTTTTAATTAAATTAAATAATCTTATTTAATTAAAAGAAAATCCCTCTTTTAATTAAATAAAACCCCACACTTAAATCCCTCTTTGTTGAAAAAGGAAATAAATTAGATAAAAATAAATAAAGTTCCTTTTCTTTACACATCTTCCTAAGAGGTGGGCTTTTTAATCATAGCCTTTGATTTTTCCTTTTGAAGATATGAGCACATGGATCAACCAAGATTTAATCTCCACCATTTCTTATTTTTTGTTTGCCTCTTAATCTCTACCATCCATTGCTCTTTGAAAGGAAAACATCTCCTTCTCATTTGATAGAAAAGATTTTAAGTTATTGTTATGCTGCAGGTTTGGAGAGCAACTTTGGAGGAGAATTTGAGCACTTGAGCTTGGATATTGCAACTTGTCTCTTCTTGTCTTCTTCTTTCATGCCCCCATGGCAATCCATTTAGATTAATTTTTCACTTGCATGTTAGATTAGATTCATGTTTCCTTTCATAGATTAATATTGCATTTGTATTTCCTTTCATAGAATAATCATGCATTGTTATCATATAGATTAATTTCCTTTCTTGTTTTGTTATCATATAGAATAGCTTTCATTTGCATGCATACTTGATGATCATGGAGACTAGCACTCTTTCTTTTCCTTTTTGAATCTCTCATTTTATGGTGTATTTGCATGGGCACAAACTAGCTCAATCTGAGGGCCTCCATTACAAACCCTTGCACTCTATGAATAGAGAGCTATGAGTCGCCATTCAAGACCTCATTCTTGAGCAATCTTGGATATAATGATTCATAGAAGTGTGATACATTTTTGGCACACACATATGGAACCCCTTTTTATCACATTTCCTTTGTATTGTGTATTTGATCTTCATCATTCATCAATATTGTGTCATTCTTCCATGTCATCATTTACTATTTTTTGTAATGTAATTGCATCATATCCTATCAATTTGTCTTTGTCCACCTATCTAATTAAATGATATGATTGATTAATTAATCCTAAAAGGGAAAAAAAACCATTAATTCCCCCTTTTTCCTAGTTCCTTAGCCATGCTAAATAAATTTCATTTATTTATCTCACTTGCCTATTGTCTCACATATAAGTAATTATGAATTAATTAAGTGGCTAATTTATCTCAAAGCATTGAAATTTAATAAATTTAAATTTAAATTATTCGCTCTGACCAATTGGGATTCCATCCTTTAATTTTGGCTACCACCCACTAATTTAGCCTCCATTCCTTCTTTCACTCATTTTACCTTCCCTTTTCCATTTTCCCCTAATTTATTCCTACACATTCCCCTCAATTCTTGCATTTGATTTCTCCTTTCATTTGCAATCCAATTTTAAATTTCAATTTATCCTAAAATATCACAAGTTGTCATTTTCCCAAGTGTAACTCTTATCTTGTTATTTTCCAATTTTGAGTCTTTAAATAAAATCATGGCCTTCAATTTTTCCTTGATCTCAACTAACAATTTAATTTCCAAAACTATGCAAATTGGACTCAAACTCCTCATTCTCGATAGCCACAATTTTTATTATTCTCATTATTGTCCTATTATAATTTCTTTCATTATAGGTGCACTTTGTCATCATGGGAACAACATATCAACATTTGGAGAAGCTGAAGAACATAAAAGCTTCATTGAGGGAGTGTTTAGTTCATTATTTCAATATGTTTATGCACTTTGTCTTAATGGCTTTAATGGTGTGATTAGGAGTATATTTTTCATGGTGTTTTAGGCTTTATGGTCAACTAATCATGATGTTTTGTGATGTTCCCATTTCCCAGTTGACATTTTGGTGAATCCAACGTTAATCATACTTGAAAATTGATTAAATTTTGGTTTTTTAATGTGTTTGTAGCTACACCTGTATAGGTTCAACACACTTGGTAGTTTCTATTGCACACTTCAGAGAATTCTTTTACACTAAGACAATCTTGATGCACACTTAGACTTTTCTAAAGCACAATTGGGATTAAACTATTCTAGATCTTTTATTTTATAGAGATTTATTCTAAGTATTACAATCAATCAAGAGAATAATTCATATTTAAGTCATAATGGGTATATGCATCTAGATGGGGGACCAAAATGGTGCCAAATACATTTTTAGTCCCCAAACACACATAGCACATGCGGGATATAACACCTATGTGTTATAGCCTGCACACGCTACGACTTGGATTCCCCAAGCCTTTAGCTTGGGAAATTTAAACCATAGCGCATGTGTACTATAGTGTGCATGCACTATTAGGTTTATTATAAAGTTAGGGAAACCACCAAAGTGGCTCATTTTGTTTGTTCAAACCCGTGCCCAACCAAGAAATAAGAGATACAATGCATATGCAATATATTATGGTTGTTTTCTTCATCAAATTGAAGAAAAAAATGGGTCTACGACATCATCAAGATCAAACCGAAAGAAGAGGTTCTTGATGGTGTTTGATTCCCCTCCCTATAACAATCATGTGGTTCCTATATATTTCCTAGGGAAACTCTATTGTGATTTTTTTGGGAAGGAGGTGCCAGATTATTTTGACTTTCTAGAGTCTCAAGGTAGAGGTGGGGGTGGTGGAAATATATTAAATATGCAATGAGATTGAGAGGGGGGATGAATCAGGAACCAATAAAACTTATTCTTCTTTAACCTTAATTAGATTGGCTAATCTGATTGCATGCATAGAAAATAAATAATCATTCATAACACATAACATGGTATTTGGTTACCCAGAAACCTTCCAAATAGAAAGTAAAGCTAGGGTGGGGATGGTACCCACAAGATTTAGTCCTGCAGTATAAATTTAGCCTGTTATGGCTTACATTGACCACTTCTAATGGCCTGCCCTATTAGGAGCAATAAGGACTATTAAGTCCACCTTGTTAAAGGATTTGATACAATACAATAAGTAATATAACTCTCTTAAGAGATTTACAAAAGGGTTGTTAGGTCCACCTTGTTAGAGGATTTTTGTGATCCACCTGTTAGAATGAACCAATAGATGATCTACTTAGGCAACTTTGATTTTCTGAATAAGATGCTTTGATTTATAGCTAATCACCTGACTGTGATGGACGAGTCTCTACTTTACTTTATACTTCTCCAATATTCTAATCAATATGAAACATCATATTCACATATATACTTCTACTATATTCTCTTCAATCACACAATTTGGATAAACAAAATGTCTTATATATATCTTATCCAAAAATAAATAACTTCATAAGTCGGCTTCCATTAGACATAATGTTATAAAAAAAAATATTCAAAGTCATCCCAATACTGTCACTCAGGTCAAGAAGTCTACTCGGGTGATAAAATTATATTCAAGGAATATGTTGATCACTCGGGCAATACTGGTTACTCAGGCAATACTAATCACTTGGGCGATGCAGGTCAATCAGGTCACACTGATCACTCAGGCGATACTGATCACTCAGATCACACTGATCACTCTGGCAATACTGGATGACTAAGTGTTTTGACACTAATTGACAGTATATCTTTCCATAAGGTCTACAATCTCCCCCTTTGGCATTAGTGACAAAACACTTATCATTGTACTCTAAATCTAATAGGTCAAACCTCGCCCTTCCCATTTTCTCAGGTTTTTACACCTACTGTTTTTCTCAAGTCCAACTGACTCTCTTTTTTATTTTTCAAAATTGTTTTTGTAATGTATATATTCTTCTCTACTCAACTGCACATGTATTTCCTTGATGTATATACAAAGACCTTTCCCCCTTTTTTTTGACAAATATTCCAAACTCTATCTACAAGGTAATTCCAAAGTAGGATAGAAAATAACAATGTACCTTCAAAATTTGAGAAAAAGTGTTGTCCCAATTGTGATGTAGCACCTTCATGATGTGCAATTCTATCTTTAGCTTGGCTGAAAACTCTATCATAAGTTTTGCAACTAAGAAATTAGCTTGGCTGAAAACTCTATCATAAGTTTTGCAACTGATAAATTATTGTCATGAATAAGTGTCTTGGCATGTGTGATGTGTTTCTACATTGCATCCATGTGTGATAGGAGTTGGCTCTAGATGGCTAAAAGAGACTCTCTAGTCCTTGCTTCTTCTCTTAGCAACTCAACCTATAGATCAGTCAGATATTTGACCTTCAAAAAGTGTGCTGAGCTTGTGCTTAGATCAAGTGCCATCTGCTTTGCACTTTCCTTCAGATCTGCATCAATATTTACTAAATTATTCTTTATCTCCATAGTAATTTTAGAAGTATCACTTAACTTTAAAAATAGTGCTACTACATTGGTCATGGTGGTTTCTAGAGTGCTAATAACATTGGTTAGCTGCACCTAGTCAATTGCAATCTTCTTTACAACATTCTCTAGAAACTTGTTTTCAAACCTTCTTTCTGCTTTCTCATGTAGCTTCTCTTGACCATTTAAGTTTGTATTAAACTTATGGACTGACTCAACAAGTTGGTCCATAATGGAGTCATTCCCATTGACTTAAATTTGTAGTGTATCCTGGAATATGCCTTTTATATATTCAAGTACTATGTTCCTCTTTTTCTCTTCTCGAAGCTTCTTTTGGATTTCTCTTTTCTTTTATAGTTGTCCAAGTATATCCATTTGTTCTATAGACAAGTTGGAAAGATCCCAATTTGGAATCACAATGTCCTTTTCAAGATCAATCTCATCAGTATTCACTCCCTTCTCTTTACCTTTGATCTTGGGATTAGGTGAATGAACAATTTCCTTACCTTTTCCATCCTCAACTTGTACCTTAGTATTCAATTGATTTAGGTCATTGACCTTTACTATACCAACTATTGAATCAAAATTAACCAAATAATCAATACTGTTTCAAGAAAAATTTACCTTGTCCATCTATAACTCGGTTGTGCTTGGCCCAGTAATAGGTGGAGCCTGTTGCTCAGCTCCTATTGATTCTAATTTTTATTTTGTACCCTTATCCTTTCTTAGAGACAATATGATTTGGATAGGTCATTGGGGCAAGGATTCCATCACTTCAACTACAATCTTCTTGGCATAATACTCTTCAATTGTATGTATCTCAGGTAATGTGTCATCATTGGTCTATTCCGGAGGATCTATGCTCGGTGCTTCTGCCTTATCATATTCCTTGATTTCAAATATAGATTTTGACACTGTTGTGGCATGCTACACTAGGTCTTCTATCTATTTGTTCAGTATCTAGAAGGTTATGAATATGGGAGTATGATTTCTTTCAAATTTGGTCAATGCCTCTTTTATCTCTTTGTTTTTCATAGCAAGCATGACCTCCTTTAAGGTATGTTCCCTTATGTATTTTCTAGTTCGGACTGCATTCAACCAGGGAATACATACGGCTTTGAACAAATATTCTGTCATATGGCTCTTCAACTTGAAAGGGTCATTTTTCCATTTATCCATTTTATCCACAACTACTTCCTCTATCTTCTTTTGTTCTTCCTTGTTCCTTGAAGCATAATTAAATGAATTAAGAGAACTCATACCACTGCCTCCTTTCAGATCTTCAATCTTTTTCTCAAGTGTAGGTGGTGGTTTCTTGAAGGCAATTGTATCATCATCATCATCATCATCATCATCATCATCATCATCATCATCATCATCATCATCATCATCATCATCACCATCTTTACCCAATAAAATTCTCTTTCTTGATCTTCTTGGTTTGCTAGTAGTGAAGATAGGTGTAAGGGCCTTAGACATTTTCTTGAGAGCTAGACTCTTTTTATTCTTAAGAGGTTCTACTTCTACCTCTTCCTCTTCCTCTTCAAAAATTTAATCTTTTATCTTAACTATATCCTTTTTACTCTTAGTGATAGAAGGTGAGTCTGAACTCTTTCCATATTTCTTTCCAAACTGTTCCATCCTTTTCTTTCCTCTTTTCAGAATTTTAGGAATCTCTATCTCTATAGATATCTTTCTTTTTTCTTCTTTATAGGTACCAAAATAAGGTTCCTTGGGATTAACAGGTTCATTCACAAGAGCCTCAATTATGTTCTTAGTCTCATCTATGTTAACTTCATATGCAAGATGCTTCACCCATGCAACCCTAGGATTTACAACTTGTATGTAAATCTTATCACAGTCAACTAGGAAACAAATATTATCCTAGTAATCTTCAACTAGTTGTTTAGGAATCTTGTATCTACTCTGCATCTTCTATCTAAATTTCTCAAAATATCCATCCATGATATTCTCAAAATTATCTCCTAACTCAGCTATGAATTTATTTATCTGATTGGTTATGGGTCTATCCTTCTTCCATACTACTGTGCCCTTGGAAGGAAAGAATTTCTAAATATAGAAGAATATGTAGACCAGGAGAGAACTGAACTTACATGGATTTTTTGTTGATGTCGGGATGCCTTCCATAATATTTCTTAGCTAAATGAGCTTCAACTCAACTAGGTAAATATCAAATTGTTCTTTACCACCTTGTATGCTAAGTCCATAGCTTCACACAGTACACTATTTGGTCTACTGGAACTATATATCTTGTGATCTGTCACATGAATTATAAAATTTAATTCCATGTCAGTAACTCTGTTTATTCTCATGCCTCTTCCATCCCACTCAGCAAGAGTTAACTCAGCTAGCTTATCTTTTGTTAGGGTTTTGGTTTCTTTAGCTTTGTTGAGCATGGGATACCCTGTTACTCAGTGTATCATTGTGTTTGTGATCTTTATAGGCTATTCCAACCATAGCTACATGTCATGAATGTGGCTAATAATGAATCTAATCCATTTGATTTAGAAATTCTTTGACATGTGTAGGAGGTGGGTTAAGCATTTAACCTAAAGATGCTTATGCTCAGGCTTCAGATTCCTGCCTACGCGCAATTTCTCATATGCTGAATTCATCTCAAGTGTTCCAAATGCTTGGATGTTACCATGATAGAAGCTTCAAATGTCATTTACTAGTAATACCCTTGGAGGAATTAGGGAATGTGCTCCCAATAGATCTATTTCCTCTACAACTACCATATGAAGCTTAAACTTTGGAGGCTTACAGACAACATTTCTTACCAACATCTCGGATCCTTTCTTAACTTTGCTACTAGATGTGGATTCCATATCACTTAGAGAATTTGATCAAACTTCACTTCCAAACACAAATTCACTCTGAATCACTAAGGGCTCTGAATTTCTCTCCAAATTAAAATCTTTGTAAACAATAACCTTTTTGATTCATCATTTATAAGAATTTTAACCATTTAATTATTTCATTAAATGCTCCATACATATTATCTATCATAGCTTGGGTAGTTCTCCCAGGCTTATTCAGAAGCTCAATGAAAACTATCTTCCCGACTCAGCTCAGTTAAGCTAGAGTAGCTCAGGTGCAACTGAGATGCTGACTCGGTTAGCACCACAATGTGCCCTAATGCATCAATATGTGGATTTGGACTTGCTAACATATATAGAACTGATGTATGATGGCTTGAATGCGTAGTTCCAGTCATTTCCTTTCATCTCAATTTTGTGATGGTAGATCCACCCAACACACTATCTTGGGTGCCATTTGATCCTTCATTGTTTTGATCTGAACCTTTAGAGGATTTCCTTACCCATTGTTTATTCATCTGAGTTCTAATTTTTGAGACCTTTGTTTTTCCTTTCTCAAAACTAGTATCCACTTTTTCTCTATTCATGGAATACTTTCTTAGATTACCAATTTGATTACACACATTACATCTCTTAGTAGGATTTCTTCTTTGGAGGTGTTTTTTTGTACAATTTTCACCAATGTGTCCATACTATCCATAATGACAACATATGTACCATGTGTTGTAATACTAACCAAAAATTTATTTAGCTAGTTGTTCAGTAGGGTTCCATTTCTTAGTTCTGCACTCGAAGGATCTATGACCTTGTTTGTTACATTTGAAACATTTTCCTTCAAACTTAGGCTTTTCAGTGCATTCACTTGCTCTATGTCCATGTTTGTTGCAACTGTAACATTTTCCTTTAAAAATTGATTTTCCATTGATCCAACATTTATTTGATGTATGCCCTAACTTACGACAATGGTTACAAGTAGGTTTCATGTTCTTTTTGGCTCCTTTCTTTGAGGATTCACCTTGTTCAGTGTAACCTAGTCCAGTATGTCCTTGATGTTTGATTTATGTTGACTAATCTATACTACCTTGTGAATTCATCATACTTTCATTGGTTTTCCTTTCAGTGTTGAGATCATTCTGTAGTCTTTCATTTTATGTCCTTAGGTTGACAACTTCTTGATTTTCATTATTGAGTTGATTTGCCAAATCTACTTGCTGGAGTGACAAATGATGTATTTTATTTTGTTTTTCTTCTAATCTTGTACTCAGCAATCTCTTATCATCTTGTGCCATATTTCTGTCATCTTTTGCTTGATTCTTTTGTTCTATGACTTCACACAATATCACTGAATGAACTTCTTGTTCTCTTTTCAACTTTCTAACTTCTTCATGTAGATTGAGATTCTTTGCAAGCAATTCTTCAATGGCTGCATCAGCTTCTTCAAAACTTTTGTCTTTGCAAAATCCTTCAATTATTTCATCTATGTAATTCATGTCATTCATTTGTACTGCTAAATATTTTCTTCTTTTCAGGGAAAGAGAGAGCTTCTCTATGAGTTTCTTGCTCTGATCCATGACCATTTTTAGATCTATATTTTCATTCTCAATGGCTTTCTCTAGTCTGTATACTTCCATTCCCTCTGATCTTTGCTCAAGTTGTTAAATTTCTATAGAGAGAAACTTTAGCTCTGATAAAAATTGTTGGAAATGTATTATATGCAATGTGAATGAGAGGGGGGGTGGTTGAATCAGTAACCAATAAAACTTATTCTTCTTTAACCTTAATTAGATTGTCTAATCTGATTGCATGCATAGAAAATAAATAATCATTCATAACACATAACACAGTATTTGGTTACGCAGAAACCTTCCAAATAGAAAGTAAAACTAGGGTGGCGATGGCATCCACAAGATTTGGTAGTGCAGTATAAATTTAGTCTATTAGAGCTTACATTGACCACTTTTGATGGTCTTCCCTGTAAGGAGAAATACGGGCTATTAAGTCCACCTTATTAAAGGATTTAGTACAATACAATAAGTAATGCAACTCTGTTAAGAGATTTACAAAATTACTGTTAGGTCCACCTAGTTAGAGGATTTTTCTGATCCACCTGTTAGAATGAACCAGTAAATGATTTTCTTAGGCAACTCTAATTTTCTGAATAAGATCCTTTGATTTATAACTAATCACCTGACTGTGATGGATGATTCTCTACTATACTTTATACTTCTGCAATCTTCTAATCAATATGCAACATCATATTCACATACATACTTCTTCTATATTATCTTCAATCACACACTTTTGATTAAAAAAATGTCTTATATATAAATATATATATATATATATATATATATATATCTTATCCAAAAATAAATAACTTCATAATTCATCTTCCATTAGACATAATGGTATAAAACAATATTTGCAAAGTTGGCCCAATACTCTCACTTGGGTCTAGAAGTCTACTTAGGTGATAAACTGATACTTGGGAAATATGCTGATCACTTGGGTGATACTGGTTACTTAGGAAATACTGATCACTCAGGTGATTCTAGTCACTTGGGTCACACTGATGACTCGAGTGATACATATCACTGGGGTCACACTGATCACTTGGCCAATACTGGATGACTAAGTCTTTTGACACTAATTGACAACATCTCTTTCCATAAGGTCTACAGGGGGTCATCATTTGATAGACCTATGACATGTCACGACCCTAATGCACCTAGGTTTCCCAGTGGTAAACCACAGGTCGATCATGTTAGTATTGCTACCAATGTGAAGGAACATGTGGAGGTGGACACACTAGGCATGATTAGTGCTCTAACATAGACTCTCTTTCAGTGCACAACTCCTCTAGTCGAGGGTGACCATGGTTAGCTTACTAGGGATCATTTTTTTCACTCTTGTGGATCCCTGTGCACATTTAGTACTGCTGACAGAGAGGAAGAGGATGATTAACTGATGACTGACAATTTTCACAATGCAACATTTGGCATTGATACACATGTAAATATTTGAAAGTTCGTTGAGTCTATTTGATCATATTTCATTTTTTAATGAATAAATAATTAAATTAGTATCTATTGATTATGATGAAAATTCAGCAAAAGAGTGTCGGTTGTAGTGGCAATGATCCCCTAGACCCCTTATACACTACCTCATCAACTCTAGAAGTAAGTATCGAATAAAATTTTTTAACTAATACATTTGATTATTCTATAATTATATGGATGTTTGTCTCATAACTTATTGTGCATGTACATTAGTTCACTACTAGACCATCAAATTTTACATTAGATAGTGAAGGACATCCTTCACACTTCATTGAGGTATGTTTATTTGCATGTTAATTTTATTTACTTGATTATATTTAAGTAATAAATAATGAATAACTAAATTAGTATGATCAAAATCCAAAGTCAAAGTGGTCATGGAAATGACCACATTCCTTCACCTGGCTTTGTGATAACATCATTTAGTCCACATCTATATATGTAATAGTGCATTATAATTTACGAGTCAGTGGTACATTCTTATATTAGTGGTTGTCTTATAAATTATGATACATGTCCACTAGTTTAATGTTGGAGCTACGACATTGACACCACACACTGAAGGATGCAGTAGAACCTTCATAGAGGTACCATTTATTAATTAGTGGGGTTGTAAAATAGTATAGGTATTATTGATAACTACATAATACTCTTGTTGTTTCAGTTTTAGTTATTGACAACAGAGACTCCTCATGTTGTTCGCGATACTTTGAATCATGGTGTAGTTGCAGCTATGGCTAGTTTTGAAGCATTAACTGAGGTATGAAAAAGATTACTTAATTAGAATTATTATTTTAATAGTTTGTATTAAAAATTTTAATTATATTCATGTATGTATTTTAAATATTATTTTGACCATTTTTTTTGGGACCCATTACTCCAGATCGTCAATGTGCCCCTTCGGTGGATGTCCATAGCGACTATTTGGTAGCGGTAAGAAAATATTCTATTTTATGTCATCGTATAATTGAATTTCGATGTATATTAGTTATTAATTTTTATACTTTTTATTTTATCAGCTTGAGCTGTAGAAGAGTCTAGACAAGAGGACAAGTGAGCGCACTCGAAAGAGTACTGCATCTCCATCAACCCGATGATCAAAGACAGCACCGGATTTGTTTTCTTCCCCTTCCAGGAAATGACTAGATTAGGGATAATCATTGTATGACAATATGGCATTAATAGACATATTTTTTGTATATTATATAAGTGACATGTTCTATATTCATTTGGATTTGATGAAGCCAATTTAAATTTATTGGACATATTTGATCTATGACATTATTGGACATATATATTTTTCTTCATGCTCTATGAGTATATATAGTTTATATTTGAAGTATGAAATTTATGTGTCATGTGTATTGATGTAGGCTAATTTATGTTTATGTGGATGTCTTATGATTTATAAATTGCTTGTGCCTTATATTTATGCTTGCACGTGTGTGTGTGTGTATACATATATATAATGAATGATTCATACTTAATGAGAATATGCATGTTTCATTTCATAAACCTATACTTGTAATTTCCATTCCAACACCTTAATGAAGTGATAATAGTTCATATAAGATCAAAAATATCAATCCTACCCAATTTTAGTCTTATTGGAGCATTTTGACCACCTGGACCTATTTAGGGCACTACAAGAACATTAAGAGATGCACTAGTGCATTGTGGTCCCGAATGTTTGAAAAAGTTGTGAAGCCTAAAAAGGTTATTCCTAGAATTTAAATGTGAAATTGAAGGTTTTAGCAGAGACGGTTCGATGCTAGGATGAGTGGTTTTCAAAATATGCAATGTTTCAACTTTCAACTGCGCAACATTGCATGTTTTTGCATCAATCAAGATTGGGTCAGTAAATGAAAATGTAAGAAAAAATCCAAAATCCAAGATAGGTTATACCTCCATGACACAGTCCCATAGAGCCTGATGGCTTGTCAATACCCCTTGTGAACTCTGTGAAACTGAATCCTAAAGATCGCCAATTTTGTTTCTTGGTGCACCTTCAGGGACTCTTTGCTCCAGAGCAGTCGACAATGTTCAAGCCACTTCACGACCATAAGTGGGTCCTTCATAGAGTTTAATTGGCATTCCAGATCTATTGGTGGTGATAGTTTGATGCTAGGATGAGTGGTTTTAAAGATATGCAATGTCTCAGCTTTCAACTGTGCAACATTAAAAGTTTTTGCATCAATTGAGATCGGGTCAACAAATGAAAATGTAAGAGAATATCTAAAAGTTGTGATAGGTTATCACAGTCCTCTACAAAATGGTCCCATAAAACCTAATGGATCATCGATACACCTTGAGAGCTCCGAGAAACAGACTCGTGAAGATTGGCAATTTTTTGTTTCTTGGTGGACCTTGAGGGAAACTTGGCTATATAGCGGTCGACAATGTTTGAGATAATTTACAACCATAATAGGGTCATTTCTAAGGTTCACCCAACATTTTTGATCTATTGGCAGAGACATTTTGATTCCACGATGAGCAGTTTTCAAGATATACAATGTTTCATCTTTCAACTGTGGAACATTAGAAGTTTTTGCATCAACCGAGATTGGATTGGAAAACAAAAAATGGATGGAAATATCCAAAATCCAAGATAGGTTATCATAGGCCTCTATGACATGGTCCCTTAGCACCTGATGGTTTATCAATACCCCTCACAAGCTCCAAGAAATGGACTCCTGAAGATTGCTAATTTTGTTGCTTAGTGCACCTTGAGGGATGCTTAGCTTCATAGTGGTTGGCAAGGAATGAGCCACTTCACGGATGTAAAGAGTTTTTCCTAGAATTCAAGTGACATTCTAGAGCTTTCAGCATAGATGGTTTGATGACAGGATGAGCGGTTTTCAAGATATGCAATGTTTCAGCTTTCCACTATGCAACATTACAAGTGTTTGTATCAACCGAGATTGGGTTGAAATATGAAAATGTAAGAGAATATCGAATATCTAAGATAGGTTATCATAGGAATCTATGACATGGTCCCGTAGCACCTGACATTTTTTTTATATATCCCTTGTAAGCTCTGAGAAATAAACTCCAGAAGATCGCCAATTTTGTTGCTTGGTGCACCTTGAGGGACACTTGGCTCCATAGTGATCGACAACGTTCAAAGTTTCAAACCCTTTCATGACCATAATGGGGTCCTTCCTAGTGTTCACCCAACATTTTAGAGCTTTTGATGGAGACGGTTTGATGCAAGGAGGATCATTTTTCAAGATATGCAATGTCTTAGCTTTCAACTATGCAACATTGCAAGTTTTTGCATTAACCGAGATTGTCTCAGAAAATGAAAACATAAGTGAATCACCAAAATCTGTAATAGTTTATCGTATAACTCACTAAAAAGGTCTCATAGCACTTAAATTTTTTATGATACCCCTTGTGAGATCCAAGAAACATACTCCTGAAGATCACCAATTTTGTTACTTGGTGCACGTTCAGGGACACTTGGCTCCATAGTGGTTGGCAATGTTAGAGCCACTTTGTGAATGTAATGGGTTCATTCCTAGAATTCACCCAACATTTTAGATCTATTGGGAGAGATGGTTCGATGTCAGGATGAATGATTTAAGGATATGCAATGTTTCATCTTGAAACTGTGCAACATTGCAAGTTTCTGCATCAATCGAGATTGGGTCGGCACATGAAAATGTAAGATAATATCCAAAATATGAGATAGGTTATCATAGGCCTCCTTGGAATGGTCTTGAAGCACAAGATTTCTTGTTGATACCCCTCACGAGCTCCAAAAAATGGACTACTAAAGATCGCTTATTTTGTTGCTTGGTGAATCTTGAGGGACACTTGGCTCTATAGTAGTCGAAAATGTTTGAGCCACTTTACGACCATAACAGGGTCATTTGTAAAATTCACATATAATTATGAAGCTATTGGAAGAGATGGTTTGATGCTAGAATGAGAGGTTTTCAAGGTATAAAGTGTTTCATCTTTTAACTATGCAACATTGTAAGTTTTTGTATCAATTGAGATTGGGTCCATAAATGAAAATGTAAGTGAATCTCAAAAATCCATGATAGGGTATCATAGACCTCCATGATATGGTCTTGTAGCACCTGATGGCTGGTCAATACCCCTCTCAAAATCCAAGAGAAATACTCCTAAAGATTTCCAATTTTGTTGCTTGGGGAACCTTTAGGGACACATAACTCCAGAATGGTCCGAAACATTCAAGCCACTTCATGACCATAATAGATTCCTTCATAGCATTCATCCAATATTTTAGAGCTTTTGACAGAGACTTTTCTATGCTAGTATGAGCGGCTTTCAAGATATGCAATATCTCAACTTTCAACTACGCAATATTGCAAGTTTTTGCATCAAAAAGATTGGGTCAAAAAATAAAAATGTAATCGAATCTCAAAAATATGTGACATTTTATTGTAGGCCTACATCACATGGTCTCGTAGCACCTTCCATCTCATCGATACCCCTCGCGAGCTCGGAGAAAAAAACTCCTGAAGATCATCAGTTTTGTTTCTTGGTGCACATTAAGGGACACTTGGCTCCATAGTGGTCGGAAATGTTTGAGCCACTTTGTGACCATAATATCATCATTCCTTGTGTTCACCTAGCATTTTGAAGCTATTGGTAGAGGTGGTTTGATGCCAGGATGAGCGATTTTCAAGATATGTCATGTCTCAGGTGTTAGATGTATACTAAAATTGGCGCAAGGTTGTAGCAGCAGCAACTCTAGCCATTTGAGGGATATATTTTATTATGTAATGTGTTCCCACATGTCAAGGGGAAGGTGAATCCATCATTGGCTGGTTTATAATGTCCTTTGAGCATTGAGATTGAGAAAGCCCTAGCTTTTAGGGGTTTTGAGGAGTGATTTGGGGCTTTTGGTTATAGGAAGCGTGTATAACCAAATTGGTTGCATGTTCCTCTAATTGGGGAATTATAACACTCTATGTAGAGTGGAAATATTGTGTGTTGAGTCTTGAATAGGGTTTGTTTGTAAAAGTGACCTATTAGGCCTAGGAAGGAAAGAGGAACATCAATTTTTTACCCTTCTGTTCGAAAGTATATCTACCTATTTATGGCATATTTTTTTAAACCCTAAAAGCTTATCCAAATATATAATTAGTTTAAATTATATTTAAGTTCTCGACACCTGTATTCTTAGATGTGCTTTTATTCATACCATAAAAGGAAAAAGAAAGGTATAGTTTAAATGAATTTTTTGTAGATACACATATACAAAGAATGTGCTAGGATGAAACATCATAGTAATCTTAACATATATTTCTATAATTTTTTTCGTGTAGATTTTTTTTAAATTAATGATGAAAAATATGTTTACAACTCATCTCATTAGGAGCACTAGGAGGAAAGAAATGAGAATAGAAAACCTCTAGTATCGCCCCAAAAAATAGAAGAGAAAATTTGTTATTAAAACTTACAAACTTCCCCTTATACATATTGGGTAATGCATCAGCAATTTACAGTCCACCCAATGTGGATTCAAGGGAATTAATTCCTTTACAAATATACATGTTATATGCACATGCATTCAACTAGATTTGACATTACAACATTTTTTATTCACTTTTAGTTCAATGAACCAGCACGATCTTCCCTACCCTTTATTTTCTCAAGTATTTCCTCATGGTCTTACTCGCAATCCTACCAAAGAGGTTTATTGTGTGTTTTTCCTCCATATCTAGTCAAATGGACATTTGATGCAATGAAAAGGTTGGAATAATGAAGAATATTCATGTGTGTCTCTCAATCCTTGAGCAACCACAACCTAGGGTTCTTCATACAATAGTGTCTAAGTCATGTACTAGTTACAACCACTTCTCATGTAGGGTATTCTAATCCTTCATCATCTATAACTGAGTGATCCAATTTATTTTTGGCCGAAACACAATGACACAAATAATAATCTATCCCTTCTTTATTGTCTTCAGGCGCAATAATATCAAAAACATGGTCTGCAATGATAGAAGAATAATGAGGAGATGAATTTAACGAATACTTATGATAAAGTACTAAATTTGATACTATTTCTGAGTTGACAATTTACCCAATTACATTAGATCTGAAAAACAATCAAAGTGCATGGATGATTCCATTTGTGTCAGTTGCAATATTATTGGGGGACGATAGGAGTCAAGTGGGCTCAAAATTCATGTAGACCATTCCTTTCCCCATTCTTTTGACTCACACCCATCCCAATATTCATCTGTGCATGATGAAAAAATCATGACATATGTCATGTGTGGATGATACATGAACCTGCATTAGAGCTTCTAAAAGAGTGTAGCTCAATTGACCCTATTAATGTACAACAATCCTCGTATGGTACAATTTTAGTTTCATCCATCAACCAAAAATATCTAGGAACCATAGACTCACCTTCATTACCTAGAACCATTGTAGCATTACACCACTAGATGATACATCTTGCATCTGAAAATGTTTCTTGTTCTTTGAACTTTAATTCTTCACGTGCTAAAGATATTTTTATACATGCACTTGCACCATCGTGCTCTCCCTTTCCATGACCGGCCTCTATAAAATTCCACATAAAATGAATACCGATGTTCGTTTGCATCCTACTCAACAAATAAAACATCTAAGAATTCTTGAATTGCGATGCACTGACCATATGATGTGTCGATAGTATGATATGATCCTATTACACAAATCACCATTAAACAAATCAAGGAAACTATGTACAAACTTCGTAGAATGCAAACGATCATCACTGATTGAAAAATGATACTCTCTCAATATCTTCTTGTTCTCCTTTGTACTGTCACATGAATGCATAAATGATATATGAAAAAATATTGCAACTTGTTGAGAGCTATAATACTTTTCTTGGACCTCATTTTGTGGTTGTAGAGTTTAGCTCTCTAGAAAGTCAACAACTAAAACAATGGTATCAAGTGGGAATGTGTCCTTGCACAAATTGAATTGCATATCCAACCATCAAGCTCTATGTATATGCCTTGCATACTCATACACAATGTTATCACAAAAAATATCCATGAACTGATACACTGGAATATTTTCAATTACTAAATCACATCTGTTAGCCTCCTTTCCATCTTTTAAAGCATATGTGATTGTCTTATATTTTCTAAAATCCACTTTTTCCTTCGCAATTGCATATGTACTCTCCATATGTTTACAAATTGGAAAATGTTGCTAACCAACACAATCTATGCATGTACCATTCAAGCATGAGATCTTGTAAAATTGTTGACCATCCACTCTTTCACATAAAATTGTAATAATTAATTCCCTTGAAGATGTAGGTGGGTCATTTATGTTACAATCCTGCCAAACATTGTTAAAATGTAAATCTACACATATATACTTATAAACATCAAAATGGTTAGAAAATTAAATATGTACCCTACAAAAATAAGTTATGCACGTGTAATTTATCTTCACATAAAAAGGTTATCCATTTCAAAATATCTTTGACTAATTTTAAATTGAGGATACGTATGTATAAATTTTGCAAAGAATTGTGTCTGAGTTGAATCCAAAAAATGTTTTGGATGTGTAATGTGGATTCGACTACCAATCCTCCTTCTTACAACATCTCTTTGATTGGGAGATACTCGTGTGTTATTCTTCAAAAAGGCTTCAATCATGGATTTTAAAGCTTCAACAATAGATTTACCTTTCCACGGTAGTCTACTAGAAAATGCCCATAACTCATGTTATTTGGATCTTCCACTCTTTGATGCCTTGCCACAACTCTCATTAGAGACTTTCTACTTATTCTCAATGCTTTCCTTGTCTTTCTAATGAGTCAAGATTTCTTTATTTGAGTGCTTACTATTTTTTATGTAAGTACATGTCATGTGACATTAATATCTTTTGTGCGAGATGTAGAACCCACACTTTCATATCCACACATTAGGTTCTTTATAATAGATTTTCACTTGACTCATCCATCATTCTTAGCTGAAGAATCTTCATGATAGGCCTAAATTTTAGATTTATCATCATTTCAATGAATAGTTGACATCTTCCTATCATATTTAAATTCTCAAAAAATAATCTCCAAATACGGATAGCATATCTTTGACAAGTACACTTGGGAATCTTGTTAGGAATTTGTTGAAAAATGTTAGTATCATTGTCAATCAAATACTTTGGCCTTCTATAAACATTATGAACATCAACAGCATTATGTTTCAATTATGTAACTTCAACCAAAGATGATGTGCCTTCAAAGTGAGATATGAAAGATGGATGCTCGCCAACTCAAAATGTTAATGGTGTACCTTCAACATGACATGATGTTGCGCCTACACCTGTGGATGTAGATAATGGTGTGCCTTCAACATGATACAATGGTGTGCCTATACCTTCAACTTATGACAATGGTGTGCCTTCAAGATTATACATGGGTGTGTCTCCAACGTTGGATGGTGGTGTCTCTTCAACTTGGGAACTCACTGATGATGTGACCACATCTTCATTATTCAATTTTCTTGTTGCATGTAAGTTTCTCATTCTTTCACTTTTCTTCTCTTTGTCTCTTTCATGCTCTTCTGGTGTTAGAGTCTTTATTTGTTTCATTCTCTTTGCATGTAAGTTTCTTGTTGTACGTAAGTTTTTCAATCTTTCACTTTTCTTCTCTTTGTCTCTTACATGCTCTTTTGCAAAGAATTGTGTCTGAGTTGTATCTAAAATCTTCTTCTATGGTGTGCAAATTTTTGTGTTCACAAAGTTGTCTCATTCTTTCACTTTTCTTTTCTTTGTCTCTTTCATGCTCTTCTAGTGTTAGAGTCTTTACTCATTTCCTTGGCATGATGATGATTTCTACATATGAATTCATTACAACTTTCAAATTATTATACCAATATAATACAAGAAGTGAAACTCTATAATATCAATCTAAATTATATTAACTCAAAATATAATAGAAATGTATGACAAATTATAAAATAAATCTCTTACAATATGTCAAATTATTTCTTCAACAAATCCATATCATATCAATTATAAAAAAAAAAGACTCTTTATTCACAAAAAATACCTCAATGGATCAATTTTGGTGAAGAATAATTGACTTTCGCACTTCGATGTTGATTTTTGAACAAAAAGGTGTTGCAAATTGATAGAATATGCTTATTTGTGATCTTCAACACCATGAAAAGTGAATATTTGTCAAACAAACTATAGAAATATGATAGTATACAGTAAAACGTGGGCCTCCTTCACAAGTTTCTTAGCTTTGTTACCAATTTTGTATTCTTAAATAGCGCATACATCCTATAGTACATGTGCGCTATAGGGTGTATGTGCTATAGGGTGTATGCACTATAAAGTGTAGAAACTATAGGGAATACACTATATGTTAGACACACAAAATGTGTGTGTGTGTGTGTGTGTGTGTGTGTGTGTGTGAGAGAGAGAGAGAGAGAGAGAGAGAGAGAGAGAGAGAGAGAGAGAGAGACCTTACAACCCATAAGTTGTACTATTAATGGGTCCTACAATCCCTTAAGATACCTTACGACCCATAAGTTGTACTATTAATGGGTCCTACAATCCCTTAAGACACCTTACGAACCATAAGTTGTACTATTAATCTTCCTAATGGGATGTAAGGTGTTATAAGGGGTTGTAGGACCTATTAATGGGTTCTAAAATCCCTTAAGACACCTTAAAAACCCTAAGATGTATGCTTAGGCTTCCTAATGGGTCGTAAGGTGTCATAAGGGGTCTTAGGACCCCTTAAGACACCTTATGATCCCTTAGAAACCCTAAGAGTACATCTTAGGGTTACTAGTACACATTAATGGGTCTCAAGGGGTAATAAGACATATTACTATGTCTTAAGACACCAAAAGAACCCTTACAACCCCTAAGAGGTACTCGTAGGCTTCCTAATGGGTCATAAGGTATCATAAGGGTTTTTTAGTAGCCATTAATGGATGATAGGACCCCTTAAAACACCTTACAAGCCCTAAGATGTACTCTTAGGCTTGCTAAGAGGTCGTAAGGGTTCATAAGGAGTAGTCGAATTCATTAATGGGTTCTACGATTAATTAAGACACCTTATGGCCCCTAAGGTGTACACTTAGGCTTTCTAATGGGTCGTAAGTTATCATAAGGGTTGTAGTACCCATTAATGGGTCCTAGGACCCCTTAAGAAACTTTACAACCCCTTAAAAACCCTAATAATATATCTTCGGGTTCCTAGTACACATTAATGGAAGTTGGGATCCTTTAAGACATCTTATGACCCCTAAGATGTACCCTTAGGCTTCAAAATGGGTCATAAGGTGTCATAAGGGGTAATAGGACCCATTAATGGGTCCTAGGACCCTGTAAGACACCTTACAACCCTTAAGATGTACTCTTAGGCTTCCTATTCAGCTTTAAGGTGTCATAAGGGGTTGTAGGACACATTAATGGGTCCTAAGGCCCCTTAAGACACCTTACAAACCCTAAGATGTACTATTTGGCTTCCTAATGGGTCTTAAGGTATCATAAAGGGTTGTAGGACCGATTAATGGGTCCTTAGACCCCTTAAGATACCTTACAACCCCTAAGATGCACTCTTAGGATTCCTAAGGGGTTGTAAAGGTTCATAAGGAGTCTTAGGAGTCATTAATGGGTCCTATGGCCCCTTAAGTCATCTTACGGCCCTTAAGATGTACTCTTACATTTCCTAATGGATCATAAGGTGTCATAAAGGGTTGTAGGACCCATTAATGGGTCCTATGACCCCTTAAGACACATTATGACCCCTAAGATGTACTCTTAGGCTTTCTAATGGTTTGTAAGGTGTCAAAAGGGGTCGTGAGATCCATTAATGGCTCCTAAGACCACTTAGTACACCTTACGACTGTTAAGATGTACTCTTAGGCTTCCTAATCGGTAATAAGGTGTCATAAGGGGTCATAGGACCCATTAATGGGTCGTAGGACCCCTTAAGAAACCTTACGACCCCTAATATGTAATCTTAGGCTTCCTACGGGGCTGTAAGGGTTTGTAAGGAGTCGTAGGAGTCATTAATGGGTCCTACGACCCCTTAAGACACCTTGGGACCACAAAGATGCACTCTTAGGCTTATTAATGGGTTGTAAGGTGTCATAAGGGGTTGTACGACCCAATAATGGGGCCTAAGACCCCTTAAGACAACTTATGATCCATAATGTGTACTCTTAGTCTCCCTAATGGGTTGTAAGGTGTCATAAGGGGTTGTAGGACCCATTAATGGGCCTTGGGACCCCCTAAGACACCTTACAACCCCTAATATGTAATCTTAGGCTTCCTAAGGGGTTGTAAGGGTTCATAAGGAGTCATAGGAGTCATTCATGGGTCTCTCTCTCTCTCTCTCTCTCTCTCTCTCTCTCTCTCTCTCTCACACACACACACACACACACACATCATCTAATATCTCTCCCCGTTCTCACCTATCTCTTGCTTTATCTCTCCCCCTCTCTCTCTCACCTTCTCTTCCTCTCTCCTCCTATCCTTCCCACTCTCGTACTCTCTATCTTTTTGTTTCCCTCCACCACCTTCTCACTCTTTGTATCTCCCTCCCTTAAGGAGTTTGTTATGGTTTATATAGCACATACGCACTATAGTCCACACGTGCTATGTAAACCATAAATTTACATACTATGCATGCTCTATAGCGCGTGTACGCTTTGAATGACATTAAATTTTACCAAGCCTAAGGCTTGGATTTTCCTTGGAGATCAAACCCAAAGGCTTGGAGGATTCAAATAGGTCTGAGATGTGTTTTTCAGCAAACCTACAAACAAATAATATTTTTTCTTGTGTGCTCCCCGTCAACTTTGCATGTGGTTCAATAATGATAAAATCAGATGGCATGATATTGTACATCTCTCTGTTAGCTATCTAACCATATAATTTATTTTGACTTCTCATTATTTTAATCTTTTCATCTCTAATTTATTTTGTAAGTATGTCTTATTTTTGTCAAAAACCAACGTGTATTCATTTTGGCCTAGATTTTGGCTCGTTCATCGAATTTAGAAACAAATTATATTTTCAGAAACTCGACACGATTTTACACACTTTAAAAGAAAATATTTTTTATTTTTAATTGGTTTTCAATGATTTCTAGGTGGAGCACACAAAAATTTCACATTTTAAGGATGTGTCCACTTTGAAAAATTGCAAAAAGTCATACTTTCATCAAAAAAATCAGTAGAAAAATCTAGGATAAATTCTGTGGAGTTAGCTGATTTGTCACTGGAGCGATTAAAATTTTTGTTTTTTGGTAAATTTAATATTTTAGGGGGAGCACATGAGATGCTATGTTATGGTTTTTCAAAAAAGATAGGACCACCTTTTGTGCTGCCCCTTTTTGATGGCCTTAATATCCACCATTTCTAAAATAAATTCATAGTTTAGAAACTAGATTCAGAGTAAAACAACTCTTATTTTTGTCACATTTTGAAAATTTGAGTGTAACTATCCTCAATTTCTCGTTGAATTTTAGATTTTGCTGATTTTAGAAAAAAAAAGTGGCATTTTATACCCCTATATTTGTGCACTTACCCTTATATACAAAGTAATTGGGCTTAGATATGCATATTTGGATGTTGTGTATGCACACTTGGGATAAGTGTTGAATAGTTGGGATAATTATTGTGCAGTTGAGAAGCTATAATTAGTCTTTTTTTGGGTTCTTTCTTTCTATTTTCATGGTTTCTGATTTCGATTAAGATAGATATTTCTTTGTTACTAGTGATTTTTGTATTACTTTGGTAATCATGGGATGAAGGCCTTTTGATCAAACTACTAATGAGTATGTTGGACGATGTATGACAAAGACCTTGTGTGCTTTCAAAAACTTATGTGTTTTATTTTTATTAGATAGTTTACGTTCATTTTCTTAAACGTTAATGAACTCTTCTAGGTGTGTTTAGTGCGCTTGCACATTGTGGGGTGGACCTACTACTATAAAAGTTATCCTTTCCAATTGCAATTTGTACCAACTTGGGTGTAAGAGAAAAGTGACAATGATTCCAAATTTTCTTTTTACATTAGAGGGCATGCCTTGGTTGTAAAAAGGGTACTCACCACCAAGGGATCAACCTAAGTGGTCATGCGATAAGACCAAGCTCTTCCAAATCACAATATAAAAATGTTATAGTTAACAAAATTCCAATCAATTAGATGTAGTGCATGATAGATATCCTCCAATATCCTTGAGATGTATAAACACCTTGTCCTAGAATGATTGGGAGATCTCTTAACAAACTTTATCATTCCAGCCCCTAAACTAGATGCCCTTACTATGAACCATTGTTTATAAATCCAAAAACCTCATATACATGTTGGTGTGGAAGGTCAGAGAGTGACTAAGATGTCCCACAAGTACCCTTAACTATGAGTCATAAAATCTTCAAGGTTTTTGAAACTTTGGGGTAAGATATTTTGGCGATTCTTGTGTTAGGTAAGGAGGATCCAATGACACTAAAATCTCTACTTGTCCACTTTGTCTGAGGTATATGGACAAATCCATGGGGATATTCACCAAGTAGTATCTTTGCTGGACTAGTTTGTGAATTATTTGTTCAAATAACTCAAACAAAACCTTTCTATTTGATGTGTCTTATGTGTGTTAAAAAAAAACTTATTCAAAAACGTCACCCAAATCCTCCAAGATTTCAAACATTTTCCAAATCAAAACATTTCAAGGTATGGATATTCAAAGCCACCCATAACATTGGAATATTATTTCAACCTTAGGTGTCTCTTTGGAGATAAATCACTGAGGAAATATCGAACATAAATATTATTGAAAAGATTTTGATAAAGACAAGAATCTCTAAGATATTCTAAAGAAGTGCATAAAGTAGACTCCTTAGTTCTTCCATTATGGTAGGTTTAGGAGGAAAGGATATAGGACTGTCTAATGTGGGATTAGTGGGAGTATGATCTATATAATAATTTTATAAACACACCTTAGGAGAAGGATTAAGAATAATGTTTTCAATATCATCTTTATATTCATCATTTTGAATAGTATCCCATCTGTAATTAACACATTCCATTCATTTTGTTAAAAAATTAATGAGAAAATTGCATTAACTAAAAATAAAATATTAAAAAATAATTTGTAAGAAGGAAGAACATTTAAAATTCCGATTATGTCATATGGAAGAATATCATAAGGGAATGTAAGAAAAATGAAATATAAAAATTTATTATCTACGTCATGTGATTGATAAATGGAAGTAAGAAGAAATGAAATAACATGAGAGATAACACACCAATCTGATTTATTAATCTCCACCATGAAAATAAAACCTAACCTAAACAAACCTAATAATAAAAATCAAAAGTATGTAAGAGAGAACTAGGTTCACCAAAATGTTACAAAGTAAAGTTATGGATATGGGTGTGATGATGGGTATTGACCCTATTCCTTTTGTCACATTCAGAACGAAGATCACCCACTTGTCTCAGGAAGAACCAAGCATTAGATGGGTGATAGTGGATTAAATATGGAAAGTTAAGTACTTAAAGGGGAGGGGTGAATCAGTACCAATAAAACATTTAAACCTACAATCTGGTCATATACCAAACTGAATATCTTGCAAGTAATAAAGTGAAGCATATAAATTATAACATGTAAAGACAACTCATAACACTAAGATTTTTGGTCATGCTGAAATCCTTTGTTAGAGGAAACAAATGCGGTGGAGATGACACCCACAACCTTCACTACTGTAGCAAAAAGGGTGCTCGGTTAGAGCTACAATGTTAGCTATTTCTGATAGCTTACCCTGTTATGAGTATAATAAGACTTATTTAGTCTACCCTGTGAATGAATTTTACAATCTCTAATCTAAGAGATGTACCCTATTAAAGGATTTACAATATAAGACCTGTTAGGGCCTACCCAGTAATGGGATATTTACTAATCCTAATACAACAAAAAATTACAAAATGTTTGTATAAGTGAATCAATCAAATGTTGCTCACACTCATTGTGCTCACTGACTTTGTTACAGGTCAAACTGTATTCAATAGCTCAACAAATTAAGATCTTCATAGCTCTACATATATCTTCTTCACTTCTTAATTCCACTTCATACACATCTTCTCATCATCTTGTGTATTATGTTTATCTGATCTTTAATATGACTTCCCGACGGTTAACAGAGATCCAGGGCTTCCTGTTTCAATGATGGAGATTAAGTGGAGAAACATTGGTTATACTTTCAATGCATTATTCCTTCTTAATTTTCATTGGTGGATCTTCCTCTTGATCATGTATAATCTAATTTTTGTAATCTCAATGTTCTAACTAACACTTGGTTCAGATTCTGTAAAATATCTTGTTCTCAGTGTCGAGATTCAATGTATATGTATTGAATGATTATGTCAGCTCTGTGAAACTCGGTAACATGTTTTGTTCTTGATCAATTAAAAAGTATGCTTTGTTGGGTAACTATCACTACTCTGTCACTTACTCACTTGGTAATTGACTCGCTTGCTAACTGTCTTTCTTTGGTGCATGTCTCTTCTTGGTGAATGTCTATGCTTGGTGTATGTCTATATTGCTTTTCCAACTATGTCTTTGCATAATATGACTTTGGAAAAACTAATGAAAATATAATGAATCAAGTAGGAGTAATAATCTCCCAGTTTGATATAAGTTGGTCATTTTGACAAAAACTTCAACGTCATCAAAATTTTGTAAAATTTTCAAAACCTCCAAAAAAATTAAAAAATCCCCTTGGGATAATAATCCTCAAAAGTTGTATACATATATCCTCTATATGTATATCTATCTATATTCTATCCATCTTTGTACTTATACAATATCTATCCCCCTTTTTTGATAAATATTGCAAAAAATCTTATGTATCCTTATCGTTCAGACTGATTATAGAAAAGACATGTACATACATCTTCTTTACATCAGCTAGGGCTGACTCCCATGAGTCCTTAAGGGTGTGAAGTAAAATAATCAGAGTAGAAACATCAATTTCCAATCCAATGATGGGGTCTAATGAACTACCATTGTGGGTATTGACCAAATCCTTGGCCTTCTTCAAATGCATTTGCATTGATTCAATGTGGGTAATCAAACGTGCTTGCAACTCAAGAAGTTCCATCCTTATCCTATTTTGTTCTCTTCTAAGATCTTTATGTATTCCCATGAAGTGTTTCAACCTTGAGTAGTAAACTTGTAGTGAGCTAGGCTCGATAGTTATAGTTTTCATGTTTCTTCTATCCTCTTGGTGTAACAGAAGATCTTATAGTTCTATTTTTACCTTTGAAACTTGGTGATGCTTTCATCACTTTTGGTTTATTCTCTTTCTCAGTAGATGGTTCTTCAGTATCTTCATCATAATTAACTCTAAGATTCTTAGTCAAAACAACAATCATTCTGCTTGATTTCTTCTGTGCTTTAGGCATTATTTTTCTTTCTTAATTCTGTCTTTCACTTCCTCATAGATTCTATAGAATTTTATCTTTTGTTAGTACGCTTAGCTAGTAAAGCTTTAGTTTCTATGAAGAAATATCAATATCTATTTTATATATCACTTGTTGTATCCAAGAAGATCTAGGCTCAACAACCTTAATAATGCATGTGTCAGTGTCGACCTCAAAACATATAGTGCTTCATACTTCTCTACTATTTGAGGTGGAATCCTATACCTCTTATGCATTTTGGTTTGAAACTTAGAGAAATAATAATTCATTACCATAGAAAATTTATCTCCTAATCTCACAATGTAATCATTTATCTAATGTATAACATGTTTATCGATACTCCATGTTAAATTGCCAGCAGATGGAAATAAGTTTTGAAAAATAGAAAAATATTCTTACCACCAATGATCTGAACTTCAATGTGTTGGTCTTGGCTTTTTGTATGGTATTCATGTTGTCATCAAGTTGTTTCAATAAAATCTCACATAAGTCAATCTACATTCCTTTCTTCACAATCTTCTATGTCAGATCTACTGCACCACATGGTATACTATCACATCAAGAAGACTGGAAGACTCGGTATAATATAATAATACATGCAAATTTTAATTCAGGATCTTCTACAATTTATATCTTTAAACCTCTTCCATCCCATTTTTCCTTAGTCATCTCACTCAGTTTGTTCTTGTCAATCTTCTTGATTAACTTTAGCTTATAACCGATTGGGTAACCCGTAACAATGTGTAGAACTTCCTTAGTGATTTTAACTTGTTGATTGAGCCAAATAAATTGATCCTAAACTTGGCTAAGCACCATCCTGATTCATTTGGTCTATAAGACACTTGGTAGATGCAGGGCCTTAGTTGAAACCTTGTTCTCAAGATGAGTGTGGTCATCCTTCAACTTCATCTAAGTATCAATCTCAGATTCGCAAATTTCCTAAATCTTACAGTGAATAAAGGCTCGAATATCTTCAATTAAGATAACCCTTCTCGGTATGGATGTGAGAGCTCCCATCATATCAAGATCTATGGCCTTAGCAGGGTAAATCTTATAGTTTGGATTGACAGGATCAACTATCTCAATAACAACTGGGTTTCTATCCTTTGGTCCCATTACTTCCACATTTAACAATGCTTCGAAAGAGATAGGGTTTTGATTACTACAACTTTTCTTCTCTTTACACAACTAGGTCAATAGTATAAATCACTTCAAATATACTCGAAAGATCTTAGAACAGAATTGAATTACCTTAATACTTGCTAAAATTTTCTAAAAGGCTCAACTCTACAGCTTTCTCTATGTGCTCTTTGGAATCGGTAAGTAATAATGATATGCAATGTGGTCTTTTTATACCCTTTTCTCAATTAGGGTTTCCAATGGTTTTAAATGTAACAATTAATTATATTACCGACTTACTTTTATCGATTGCCATTTCTCATTTCCTTTCACCAAATGACATAACATTACAATCCCTTTATCGATAAAACATAAATCATAAGCTTCATAACATATATCCAAATGGATCTAAATATGCTCATTTGTTTCTCTCCTTACATACAAGGAATGGATTTAAGATTTATAACTTTACTTTGTAGTTCATGTACATAACTCTAACTGATTAGGTGGAATTAGGTGCACACAACCTAGAGGCTTCGGTGCAACCAACTCTTCCAAAAGATGTCCCATCATCTTGTGACTTCCTTATCCAAGTTTTTTTCATTTGATTTCTCACTTCACAAACATTTACTTATGTTCTGCTAGATGTTTCTTCCTTGGTTGGATCTTTATATTGATACCTGCATTCTTTAGCTAGGTGTCCTACCTTGTGACAGTGAAAGAATGCTATACGAAGATTTCTCCACGCTCATCAGTGATGACATGTAACTGATTGAATGTTTGATAATGTTAAGTTGAAGATAATGCAAGGCATTAAAAAAGTTGATGTATTGTATTGTCACTGATCTCAACTTAATATCATCCGTATGGTCATGTACATAATGCCAAAGACTTTAGAGAATTAATGGAACAAAGGTTATGCTTTTAGAATTGCATAAAAGTCAAGTATTCACTTAGTGACAAACAACACCAACAAAGTGCACACCGACGGTCAGAGAAAAGAACAATCACAGTGATACCCAACGAAGAAAAGCCACAGTGATGCCCGACAAGCAAAGTCAAAAGGTTTCCCGATCAGTAAAATCCCAATGATGCCTGAAAAATGGAGATCACTAAGCTAACTGAAGTCTCATCGATGGAACTGGTTGTTTAGTTTGTTTTATTTGACCAGAGATAAGTGATTGATTTAAAGCTAATTTGTGTAGTTGGCAAGAAGATATCTACGAGACAAATCAGGAGTTATGTTTTAAATCTAATTGGCTAGGTTGTTTTTCATGCCAAGAATCAAGAATCAAGAATCAAGAAACAGTGAATATTATGTCTATATAAGAGACAAGCTTAATTCATTTACGGATGGCATTAAGGGGAGTGAATAGAAAGAGGATACAAAAGAAAAAATAATGAAGAACAACTTCATGTAGTCCTGATCAAATAAGCTGAAGGAAGAGCTAAGGAATTCTGCAGACACTGACGAATAGTGAAGCACAGCATCACAAAGCAGAAAGTATGGAGCACAAAGGATTGAATTGATGCATTGATCAGAGAGGTAATGTACTTAAATAGATCTAAAAATCTGTAATTCAAAGTTGTGATATGAATAGGTCATAGTGTTTTAGTTTAACCATTGAAGCATCAAGTCTCTTAACCGAGCAGCACTTAACAATCTTCTATATATTGAGGTACATCCCCAGGAGCTCCAAAAAGTTTGATTCATGAAAGTAGCATTAGATTTTCCCGATACCTATTGATAGTCAAAGAAGGAGGTTGATTCAAGGATGGGAGAAATAGATGCCCGATACTAAGTGACAACCTCTATGTATAAAATCCTCTAACAAGGTCACACTTAACAGTGTGTTTGTAACCTTTAACAGGGTTGGCTCCTAACAGGGCTCACTTCAAAAGAGTGAAAATTTGGGGTACCGGTCCCAGTGGTTTTTCCCTTAATAGGGTTTCCACATTAAAAATTCATGTGTTATGTGTGTATGATTCATTTCTTTACTATTTTTTATCTTACATAGCTAACTCTGGATTGATTGGTATACTCTGCTTATTTACTGAGTTTTGGTAAATAGTTATACTGGTTATCAATAATCAAGAAAGAATAAGGATTGACAGAGAAAACCAACAGACAGTTAATCATTATTAGTATTTCACGGTATGCATCTTGTAGGGACATAATACTCTGAGGTTTATAGATTGGTGGTTAAGTATTGAAGGATAAAAGTTTGAGGCCACTGATTCACCCCCCTCTTAGTTATTACTAACAATCAGTTGTTCCTTCCATGAAACAACTTGTAGTTTTATGCAATATGTACATATCTCTGACATGATGCACATGAGATTCTTGTATTGTGGTCCCATGATATTGATGTGCATTGTCGGTTGCTTGGTGGACTCTATCGGTTAGGAACCAATTTATATTTTCTCCTTTGTAATATGTAGTCTTCAAATTTATAACCATACTTATTGCAATTATTGAAATAGCCATCAAAATTAGGTTTCCTTATGTTGTTAACAATCTGTGATCTACACTCAAATGCCTGACATGTCCATATTTTTTATAGTTATAACATTATCCATAAAATTTAGGTGTTTTCGGTGACTTACCTCTTTTTCTTCTACACACATTGGTTGTATGTTCAGGTTTCCCACAGTAGTATCAATTTGGCTTTGTATTCTTCGATGGGGTAGTGTTATATTGGTTTTCAGGTTTGTTGGAGGACTCAACTTTTTAAGTAGTGTTGTCTTCATTGAATCCAAGTCCATTTTTGTCTTTTGGTTGCTTCTAACTTCTAATTTGTTTGTCCAATGTTCTTAATGCTTGTTCACTTTGGTTTAGTACTTCATTGGCTTCTTTCTCTACTTTCAATTCATTACTCACTCTTTCAATATCATTCTTGTATGCTTTATTCTTAAATTCTTTTATGGTTATCTATATATTTTCCTTTACTTACTGATCGATCATAGCATAGTGAGTTTGGGTCATTCTCATGTTCTCATTGTCTTTCTTAGTAAGTTTTATCTTAGATTGTCTTTTGTCTTCTTCTGCCATTCTCTTTTCATCTTAAGCTTTTCCCATAGATTCAAGTATTTCTGTCAACCTTATGCTTTGAGCTTCCTTCTCTTTCTTCATTAATTCCAACTTCTCAGTATGGAAAGTCTTCATTTCCATTAGGTCTACAATGATTGTCTTAGGTTCATTATGTAGACTCCCTTCAAATGCAGTCTCATGCACATTAACGTACTCTTTTGTAGACTTCAGTTGATTGCATAAATGCCTCCCCACCTTTAATGAATTTTCTAGTTTCCTCCTTTGTTCATTAATAACCTCTTGTGAATTTTCCAATTCAAACTCAAGACCTTCAAACATTTTGGCTTGCTTGTAACTTTTTATGGATGTGATCTTTACTCTCAGGTGTTTAAACCTTTAACTCGAGAGTCTTGCTCTGATACCAATTATTGTACTAACTATGGAAATTTAAGTACTATTCTTTCAAATAAGATCTAGGGCTTCCTATTTCAATGGTGAAGATTAAGTGGTGCAACATTGGTTATACTTCCAATGCATTATTCCTTCTTAACTTTCATTGGTGGATCTATCGCATGATCATATATAATCTGCTTTTTGTAATCCCAGTGTTCTAACTATCACTCACCTTGGATTCTATAAAAAAATCTAGTGCTCGGTGTCCAAATTGAATGTATCTATATTGAATGATTATTTTGGCTCTATGAAACTCGATAACATTCTTTGTTCTTTCTCGGTGACATAGTGTGCTCAGTTCGGTAACTATTACTGCTCGGTGACTTACTCGCTCGATAACTTTCTTTGTTGGGTGCATGTCGATACTCAGTGAATGTTTGTGCTCGATGCATGTCTCTTCTCGATGTATGTATGTATTGATTTTTTGACTGTCTCTTTGCATAGTATGACTTTATAAAAAATAATGACATCATAGGGTAAAAGTACAAACCTATGTCACACTTTTATAAAGGAAGAGGACCACAACATGCAAAATTGTTAAACTTTAATGACATAAAACTGGAATTTGTGTTTAGAATTTGAAAATGATGGAAACTAATTAAATGTATAAAATTGGATTTATTTTATGCCTATAAATTGTTTTTAAAAAAATTGATTAATAATTAAAATAGGATTTTAATTTTTGAAGTCCATTTTTTAGTTAATGAAAAATGCTAAAAATCTAAGGTCTAGTTCCCACCAATAAAATATAGGTAAATATTCTTGTTTTCTTCTGATTTAAGAATACATTTTAGATGACAAGTATAATTAGTGTAGAAAAAAAGAAAGATTGGTTTTTGGTATATATTTTTTCTGTTATAACTATTCAAAGTCAAAGTTACCTGAAATTAACAGTTTTTGTCTCCCGCCTAATTTGCCTTAGCAAATCTACAACATATACAAAACAAATTATATACTCTCTAATAGGACTCTCTCATCTAGTGTAAAATATAAGTTTTAAATTTTTCTGACATGATTTTTTTTCTTTTTTCTTTTTTTGAATGATTGTGTTCTTCAATGTTAAAATACCTACATGGAGTTTTTTCAACTTATAATATATTATATGTAATAAAAAATCTATAAAAACTATATGACCATAATCTAGACTCTGAGCTCTACAAAGGGAATCTTTTAGATTTTAAAACAAGTTGAGTTTTGATAGAGAATTTAACCCCTAAATGGACGTGTTCTCAAATTTCCCATTTTTGCTTGTTTGGCTGCCACATGGGATGCCACATAGGTAGTTTTGGCCGTACCTATTTTGGTTGGAACAAGTTCAACAGTAACTAAGGCCGACCAAACATGGTTGCCTGGATGACCATGACCCTCAAAGCTCATATACAAATGCACTTTTTTTAAATTAAAAAATAATTGTCAATTATTGTGACTTAAAAAAAAAATTTCCAATAAAAAATATTTTTTAATTGTTTTAAAGGTGTATTTTTGGGCATTAAAGGGCAACTACGAATTAAGATTATCGAGGTTTGTATAATTTGCAAGTTTTTTTTTTTTTTTTAGTTTTTTAATATTTTTTTTGTGTTTTTAATTAAAGCATTGTTCAATATTAAATTATGAACTTATCAATATTATTTTTGTTTTTTTATCAAGAGTATATGGTTTTGTGTATGTAGGTGAATCGAAGCTCTCAATTTGAAAAATTTGTGCAATGGACAATACAAGGAACAAAATAAGAAAATATGATCGAATAAGGGATGACAAAATGAATGGTCATACAAAAGGTAAAGAAGATGAACCTGTTGAAGTTCAAGAAGATGTAATTCAAGTAAGGGAAAAAATTGGTGGAAATATATCTTTTGACATGGGTAATTTGATGGAGATGAATGAGGATTCACTTTTCAATCAATTTTCATCTGACGAATTGCTACCTGAAAGCACAAAAAAAAAACAATGCAAAAATATTTGGGATGAATATTTTTAAAATAAAATAATGATTGGAAAAACACAATTATTTGCTAGGTTATTCATGAAAAAAAAAATGACTCTTGTTTTTGAGTTGTTAGGTGTTGATAACAAGAAAAACTCAGGAGACAATGTAGATTGAACAATAGTTGAAAATTTGCAAGATGCATTGAACGACATTAACAACTCAAGTCGAGGAGCCGATTTAAGTGTTGCACGTAGACGATTGATGACTACTTTATCTAGTAGGAGGTTGACATAGAGAAAACAAGTACATACAATTTTTTATTTACTGAATGTATCTAGAAGAACTATTCAAAGATATATCAGTAAGAGAAATATGTTAGATGAAAATATTCAAAAGAATAGGGTTAATATTTGTAGACTTACTCGAAAAGACAAAATTTCTAAAGATGTAAAAAGACACGTCATTGAATATTGGAATGCGCATTCCCATGTTTCTTGTAATAGAAGAGATACTATACAGATGAAAGATGAAGAGACCGGTAATAAAAATATGCATGCAAAATATATTATAGATACAAAACAAAGTCAATTGTTTGAAGCATTCAAGCAAGAATTTTTAGATGTGAAAATATGTCAAAGAATGTTTGAGAGGTTGCGCCCTTTCTTTATATGCATAAATAAGGAAATTGAAACTTGTTTTTGTCGAGATCATGTTGATATTCATCTATATTTGTAATCATATAAAAAGGTTATGGAAATAATTAATTCAGATATAGTCATCCCTAGAAGTATGACATAATTTGTGAAGTCTATTTTATGTGAGAAATCAGAAGATTTAGATGAGTTCAAAGTATAATTTATAAAGAGTGCATGCTATGATTGTGAAGATTTACATAAATTTACATTGTAAATTAAGAATATTAATGTTGCAACACCAGTTTTGTGGAAGAGATTAGAATATGAGACATACCGAACTAAGACCGGAGATGAATCCAAAAAAATTGTATTGAAGGAGAAAGAATTGCCCTACCTTGAGTTTATGACTAGGTTATGTACTATAATTTATCCATATATCCAGAATTTTTCATGGTGCGTGATGGCAAGCTAAATAGTTTCATGATTCCAAAAAACATTTTACACCTAGTTGTATTCTTCCAGTTGTAGATTTCTCTAAGAACTATACATTCTCCCCTCAATCAGAGGTTCAAGCTCAATATTATTATTCTGATCAAGTTGCAATATTTGTACAAGTGACCTCTAGACATGCCCAATTTGATTTGGATGAGGTAGAAAGTACCAATCCAAATTAACGCATTATCATCAAGGAGGTTCATTTCTATATCAGCGATGATAAGGTTCATGATATGAGCTATGTGGCTCATTGTTTTGCAAAGTATTTTGAAGATATTGCGAATCATAAGATAAAAGCTTCACAACACTAGATTTGGTCTGATGGTTGTGTAGGTAAGTGTATGCACTTCAATTCATTTTCATTCTCATTGATTACTTGTTAAATTATTATGTGATCATAATCTTGCATACAACAACTTAATCTTGCGGGACAATTTGTGATGAAGGGCGCTCCCCTTAATACCATAAATACATAACAGAAACAGAGAAGCAACAGCAATTTGCAAGAACAGAAAATGGACTTCTTATTATCTCCACAAATGCGGAATTACAAACTTTCAGAATTACAATATGCAAAGCCACATGGGCATTTCCCTTACAATATTCTGTAGGATGAAGCCTCAAATTATTACCCAGATCTACCCAGAACTGTCCCGAACTGCCTAAGACAACACTACGGGCCTTCTTTATATAGGCAATTTCCACCGCCCGAGAAGGTTCCAGAAATTTAGCCCTTAGGGCCGACCAAACTTAGATTATTTTATTTTTCAATTTAGTACATCAAAGTCGGCTCAAAATAACTTTTGAAACCCGAAAATTTTGAAGGAAAATTATTTTCTGCTATTTCAGGTGACCCAACTTCTGGAGACCATAAGTCATCA
>MU223579.1:1529422-1595940 GCA_018584345.1 Thuja plicata
TATGACCAACTTAATAAAAATAGCAAGTTTCCATAAATAGCAGCTCTGCACAAGGTAGCCCTTATTGAAAAGAAAACAGAAATATTTTTGGGTGATGCAAGATTGCCCTTACACCCAGGATGCTCCTACATCAATTTGAATCTACAAAAGCCTTTAATTGGCTAGCTATGCAACATGCTAGATCCAATGTTAAGTTTATGTGGAAATTCTTTGAAAGTGGACATGGAAAAGGAGAGCATGATGGAGTAGGATCATGGGTGAAGTGTGCACTTCACCAACATGAACTTGTAGGTATAAATGGTATATATATATATATATATATATATATATATATATATATATATATATATATATATATTTCAAATAGTATAATTTAAACTTAGATCCATTTTCTTTAAACTAATAGTTCAGAAATTTATAGGTAACATGATATAGATTTCAAAGAAAATAGTTGAATGGTGTCAAAATCATTTTTCTATTCGGGACACCAAATACAACAAACATTACTTTTGGGATGTGAAAGGTAATTTATAGTTTGTAGAAAAAATCTAAATTAAAATTTAATTTCATTCTCATCTATGTTATCATAATTGTTGATCTAAAAATGTACAACTTTCATTTCATATTTGTAACATTTATAGACCTATCTAATCCTCACAATTGATAAAGGATTGTTGGTATTAGAAGTTTACAGCAATTGATGAGTACCAGACAAGACAAGCCTCTATTGATTGAAGTAAGAGAAAAATTATGTTTCTGTGCTAACTGGGTTGAGGACAATTCAATGAGTCAATGTAACAATATTGCAAATGGATATGTTTCACAATGGGATATGAAGGATTTAATCAAAATGTCTCCTTATGAAGTTAATGACATTGACATAAACATGCATGATCCTATATATTCAGCTGATTATGAGCGTGTTTCTGATTTAGTTGTTACAAGTGCATGCACATGTACATGTTCTTTTATTTAAATTTAAGTTATTGTACTTTTGATTTGAATTTAATATCTAATCTAGATTTGTATAGATAATATTTTTGTTGTGGTTGTGGATCCTGACAATGCAAAAAGTGTAGATTATTATCTACTAAGATGCATGAAATCAAAATACAAATTGCTAGAAGAAATTGTAGATCGTGATGGACAGTCATATCTGACTGGTTCAGTTGTCATTGAAGCAACATATTATACACAAGTAAAGAGAGACAGAAATGGTGTTCAATTTATTGAATATATGTCTAGTAAAAAATTTCAACATTATAGTCACTTGGTTATAGCAACAAATTTACAATTTGAGACATTGCAAAAAAGAGGATGTGGCAATAAAAATTGGAGGTTGCCTATTGAACAACATGAACAACTTTTGGAGATAATAAAAGATAGAGAGGATCTAGACTATATGTATAAGGAGCTTTAAGATAAAATTCTTTTTGTATGAACTCTTACTTAATGTATTGGATATTGGATACATGCTATTGAACTCTATAGTTTGAACTCTATAGTTATGTGTGCTTAGTAAATTATGTATTCTTTTATAATGTATATTTTTATGGTTCAATGGGTTTAATATATAGCTTTAATGTATGTTGTTATAGATTTATGTGTTGATGTGTATGCTTTGATACCTCCCCTTAAGACATCCCCTTTTAAATTACTTTAAATTACTTACATAAAAAATTGAATAGATTAGTTAATTATATTTTAATGGTTCAACGAGTTTATTATATAGATTTTATGTATGTTGTTATAGATTTATGTGTTGATGTGTATGCTTTGATACCTCCCCTTAAGACATCTCCTTAAGACATCCCCTTTTAAATTACTTTAAATTACTTACATGACAAATTGATTAGATTAGTTAATTGTATTTTAATGGTTCAATAAGTTTATTATATAGCTTTTATGTATGTTGTTATAGATTTATGGTTTCATGTGTATGTTTTTATAACCTCTCCCCCCCGCCTAATACATCCCCTTAAGATAATTTGAATAGATTAGTTACTTATGTATAAAATAACTCTAAAATATGAAATAACTTATTCATATATAAAATGTCTAAAAGTAACATGTATTTAACTCATTCACATGTATTTAACATACATACATATATGAAATGACTAAAATGAACATGTATATATGTAATCTATAAAATATAAAATAACTCATTCACATACATATAATATGTAATATCTAAAATGAACATGTATATATATGTAATATCTAAAATATGAAATAACTCATTCACATGTATAACATACATACATATATGAAATGATGAAAATGAACATGTATATATGTAATGTTTAAAATATGAAATAACATACCAACATATAACATGTAAATGTAAATGTCTGAAATAACATGTATGCATATGAAATGTCTAGAATATATCTATGAAACATGAAATATGTAAAATAGCAAATGTGCTCAACTAGGACCATATCCTGATTCAGGACCTGATGATGGTCCACCTCCTCTTGATCTTTGTGTGAAATAAAATAAATATATATGTCATACATACACACATGTATAATAAATTAAATACTTATGATCATAGGAAAATTGAGTTTAAAAAAATATATAAATTTACCTGTCTGTCATGATGCACAAGATTACCAAGAGTCTGTAAATCTCCATATCCACGCTCCATATAGTCCAGAATACTCTGGAGTGTTAGTAATAACTAAGAGAGAGGGTGGGGGGGGTGAATTAGAGGCTTCAAAAAAATTTCTTTATTCTAACCACCAATCAAATAAGCCTCAGATTATTATTTCCCTTACAAGATGCATGTCATGTACTATTGTAATTATAATTAACTGTCTATCAGTTTTCCTTTTCTAACCTTATTCTCCTTGATTACCAATAAGCAGTAAAACTTGTAACACCCCAAAATTGGCATCTTGCAACCCTAACTAATTTTGTTGCATTTTTCATTCTTCTAAATCATCAAAGTCCTATTGTACTAGGAAATTCTGAGTTTTGACTGACTCTACTCGACCTAAGTGTCAAATGCAAAAAATCCTAAATCTGCATTAATCATACATTATATTTAATTCCTAAATATCTATTGGCTAAACAAACCCTATGATTGAATTAATTTAATTATAAAGTCCTGGCACTTTAATTAAATTAAATTCACCCCTTTTAGATAAAACACATAAAAAGGGATTAAATAATATTTAATTATTAAATAAATATCCTCATTTCAATAATTGAATTTAAATATTCAGATAATTGAGAAAAACCTATTTATGAGGTAATATTTATTTAATTAATTGGATATTCTCTCAAAAATATTTCTTCTGTTCATAAATAGAATCTTTGAATTAAATGTGCTTTAAAGAGAAAGAAAACAATTAAAATAAAATAAAACAGTTAAAATCAAAGAAAGAAAACAGTTAAAGTAGAGAGAAAACATTTTATTGTTTTCTTTTAAATAGAGCTTTCTATTCTGAACTGGCTTTTCTATCTGTTTTATTTCGAAGAGGAACGTTTCTATTTTGATAATCTCTGAGTCTATAAAGAACTCTCATTCTCTCATTCAAACCCCCACTCATTTTCATGCATTGTTAGAATACTAAATTACTGCCACATTTCTTGATAATCTCATATAGTATAATTGCATTTTGCAATAGATTAATTTCTATATCTAGAATAATTGCATTGAAATAATGTCTTAGATTAATCTCACATCTTTCAATTCTTAGAATAATCTTGCATTGTATTGCATTCATGGAGAAAAATCCTTCATTCCTATATTGGTTTATGGTTGTGAGACTCTCGTTCTAAGATCTATTTCAAAAACCCCATTTGGATAGAAGAAAACAGGTCAAATCACGTAGGTAGACATGATGAATAATCTCATATTCAGTCTTGTGTGTATCTTGTGAAGAAGGACTATGTTGAAGTGTATGGTGAGTTAAAAAGGCCAAATTTACCACATAAATTTTTGGCGCCCACCATGGGGTAGGTACATTCTATTCTGGCCTCATTTCATTTCATTTTTTTTATTTTTTGTATTTTGTCTGTACTTCCATACTACTCTATTTTAATATCGCGCAGACTTTCTGAGCGTCTCGCGCAGACTTTCTAGTTCTTCGTGTGGCTTTCTATACCTCTTCATGCGATCTAGTATAAATCATCGCGCAAAATTACGCACCAGAGCTTTCATTTCATATTTTCTTGTCTCGGTTTTCTAACCATCTACTATTTTCTGACATGTGTTTCTTTGATTTTATCTTTTTGAAACAACTTAACAATGGTTTGCAGGACGCTGAGATAAAGAAAATCCATTATAAACTTCTAACATGTTTATTGCAGGACGCTGAAATGAAGAAAGGAATTACAAACTACTAATGGGTTTATTATAGGACATTTGTTAAAGACCTTGCATGTTTTCACAAATTCTTATGTCTATTTTTGGTAGTTAAATCACACTTCGGTTGGTGCTTAAAATGAATCATTGTCTTGCATGATTGAAGTGTTTTTTAGATTGTAATCCTAATAACTACATGAATGTATCCTCTCCCCTCACCTTTATGGATCTTGGGTGTAAGAGAAATTCATGTGATTCTTCTAGAGTGGCTACCTCCCGAGAGCTTTAGCAGAGCCTATGAGAGTGGATGCCCAACCGGTAACAGGCTAAAGCCAAGCCCTTCTGAACCGGTATAAAAAAAATGCTATTGTGATTAATCTCACAATAGATAGGTGTGAATTTTTTGTGGCAACCAAAATCTCCTCCAGTACCCTAGTGGTGCGTTAAAGTCCCTACATTGTCGAGGTGAAAGCCTTACTTTGAAAGGATTGAGAGAGCCCCCTTAATTGGGAAAATGACTTGATCACAACCACTATAACGGGTGTCCTTACTACAAACTATTGTTTTAGTTTCCAAAAACACTCTATCTATTGGTGCAGAAGGTCAGAGAGTAACTAAGATGCCCCACACTCTTACGGCTCTTAGTAGAGACAACAGCCCTTTGGGAAGCAATTCCTTTGGGGTTCAAAGCTTGGTGTGCCTGAGAAGTGAGTGCACATGTAAGGAGGAGCCCATGCCTCCAAGATTCTAAGTTGTCCGCTAAGAGTAGGCATAGCTGAACTTCGGTTCAAGTGGGGATTTAACAGATACTATCTTGGCTATCCTAGGATCATGATGTGTGTTCTGGTACTACAAACATTTTGTTTAATGTGTTTTGCATGGGTGTATCATTTGAACAATCGAAACTATTGTCAAAACACACAAACTGCCAATCTTGAACATGTCCAAAATAATCTGTAACTCAAACTATATATTAGAAAATAGTATGATTTTATCTCGGGAAATGCAAACTGGTTTCAATTGTCTGATTCTGTAAATGTTTATTTTTTAAAATTTGCATAGTTTCACGTGACATTTCCCAATCTTCGCATCATTCTCTAAGAATCTTCACGCGATACGCTATAAATTGTCGCATGACATTTGGAAACAATACTATTATTCTATCTTTTTTTCTTCACTAGTCTGGTGTCATTCTTTGCACGATACTACAAAGTTTCACACGCGTTAGTGAGAATCTTCGCGGGAAAGAGCATTTCTTCGCGTGAGTGTGCAGTCTTTTTTTCAAAATAGCAAGCTAATTTCTATCAGTCAGGTGTACTTCTGTCAACTCTAGTCTCTGATATGGGTCTTCTTTCCTTCCCTCCATCTTCACATAGTCTAAAACTTGGTTTCTTGGGTTCAAAATTATGTGATTCTTTCTTAAACTGGTCTTGTCTCATATCTATTTGGTCTCTTTCATATGTGTTGTCATGCCTTGTGTCGTAATAGTCATCTCTTGGTTGTTCTAGCCTCATCTCCAAAAATTTGCACCAAGGATACTTCACCTTTTGGCACGTTTTGTGCAATTACTTTGAGACAGTTTCAAGTTTTTTCCTAGTTCACCTTCCTTGTTAAAAATTTGTCTATGACTATCACAACTCGAAGTGGAAAAATATTTCCTTCAATCAATCAAGATGAATCTGTACTTTCCACACCATTACCGGCTACATCTAGTGAGGAATCATCTCGGTCTCCTTCCCTAGTACATCGACCTTACAATAAATGGTCATTTCTAGTGGATCTTAGTCAGGTTCAAAATCCTTTGTTCCAAGAAGACCCAAATTTTGAGAACACTAAATATTTTCATACCGGTTCTTTACACCTTCAATCCTTGTGTTCTAGCAAGATGGAAAATCATAACTAATCAGGTGAGGCTAGTAGAGCTGACCTCTTTAAAACTTGGGGTAAGTCCCATTCTCAAGACCCCCTTAACGATGTAGAAGAAGAAATCACTCAAGAAGAGATTGCAAAAGCTCATGCTAACAAATATTTCTATAGGATGATGGGAGTTCTCCTAGCTGAGGAGAAAGAGAAATGTATTCTTGAACTAGCCAATCAAGGGGTAAGTTACCTTCCAACTATGATGTAGAAACACTTGTTGAGAAAGAGGAAGAAACTGAAAACTCCTGCTTGCGAAAACAAATGCAAACTATGCAAGATCAACTCTCTCAACTCTTGAAAGGGAAAGACAAACCTGTCACACAATTCACACTAGAAATCATCTGTCCTTTCCCATTTGACAAAGATCTTTGCATGCCTCCTTTTACTAAAGGATTTGAACTTCCTAAATATGATAAATACTTGGGTATATCTGACCCTCAAGACCATTTGAGAGAGTTTGGTGCTCTCTCCATGGAATTAATACATGAAACAACCTATCTCATGTGTCTTTTCCCACATAGTTTAGGAGGGTCAGCTATGGAATGGTTCTCTAGACTACCAACTGGCATCAAAACTTTTGATGAAATTGCCAATTTATTTCTACAACACTATTCTCACAACATCCAACATCCGGTTCATAGCTGAGATCTTTGTAACTTGAAACAAAATCATGGGGAATCCTTCTTGGCATTTCTCCAAAGATGGAGACAACTTTATACATGATATTCTTGCAAGATACCCGAATCTAAAAATTTGGATATCTTTCTCGATAATCTTCTCCCCAACTTTGGGTATCAAGTACAACTACAAGGTCCTCTAACCTTTGATGACATGATTAAAAAAGTTGTACGAATCGATAAATTTATGATCAAGAAAGGAGAATTGACCTTACACAAGGAAAAAAAACAAGGGTCTTCCTCTTCAAGAAAAGATAAACCCAAATTTGCCAACAAAAACCAAAATGTTGTGAATGATGGTGTTGCAGACAATGTGACTCCTAAGCCTTCCAAGGCTACCTTTAATCTCACTACCATGATGCAATTAGCCAAAGCTACTAAATAGGCTACGACAATTTCCAAACCGAGTACTTCATGATTTTCTAGACCTAAACCTTGGGCTTCTAGACCCAAGCATGAATTCACTCCTTTAGGAGAACCTCTTGAGGTAGTTTACAAGACTCTCTTGGACAACCATTTACTCACTCCACTAGATAATTCATGACCTTATGATCCGCAACCAAGACCCTCTTGGTGGAATGAATCCACTTATTGTGATTTTCACCAAAACAAAGGTCATAAAATGGCTACTTGTCTTAAATTGTGGGATAAAATCTAGGATCTCATCGATAGTGAGGTTATGGTTGTGGGAGGTCTCAACAAAAATTCTGATCACCAAGCTTTCAAAGATCCATTTCCTCCCCATGGAAAAGGTGAATCATCTAAAAAAAAAAATATTGATTCTAAGGTCAACTATACATACACCAATAACGACAATGTCATTAATATGGTTGAACCTGTTGATGTTGAATATTGTAATGTCATCATTCTCAAGGGAAGGGAAGATACTTCTAAGTCCAAAACACCTTTCATTTTGCGAGGGTCTATGCCTCAGTCTTCTGAACAAGAGCAGTCTCAAGTAAGCGCTAATGTTGTTACTCAATCTCGTGCTAAGATCATCATCAAAGGCATTGAGCCTTCTTTGTCTACATCAACTCAACCTTTAGCCAAAGCTAAGTTTGACTCTACCAATAAGAATCCAAAAGTGGGTTCCTCATCTAATGCTGCCAATTACAGCATTCTCGATCAATTGCAATGTACTAATGCTCAGATAACTATTTTTTAGCTCCCAAAAATCTCCCTTACTCACAGGGAAATCCTTGACAAATCTCTCACCGAGGCAAATGTCCCAAAAGATCTTGATTTTGACTGGTTTCAATCCATGGTAGGTCACTTGACATCCTCATATTACTTGTCTTTTTTTGAGGAAGACAACCATTCTTTGAGTCACCCGCATAATAACCCTCTACACATTGAAGTCATGATTGGTCCAAAGCGTGTTCATTGTGTTCTCATAGATAACAGCGCTGGCCTCAATATTTGCTCTACTAGTTTCCTTACTGAGTTAGGCTATGAAAAAGATTGCATTGATGCTCAGAAAAATATTACCATTAAGGCCTATGACGAGGAAGAACATAAATCCAAGGGGCTAGTTGTGTTTCCAATCAGAGTTGGTCCTATTGAACGAGATGTTATCTGTCAAGTGCTTGACATCCCTTTGGCATACAATATTCTATTAGGCAGGACATGGATCCATGAAATGTAGGATGTCCCTTCCACATACCATTAATGCATTAAATTTCCATTCCAAGGATCTGAAGTGACTATACCTTCTAACACACGCTATGATTGAAATGCCCTCACAAAATCTGCTGACATCTTTGTGCCTACCAACAGAGAATCTATTGAACTCCTTGAGAATAAATTAAAAGAAATGGAAAAGAGTTTGACACTCAAAGAAAATGATATGGGAGGATATCAGATTGAACCTATGCTATCTATTACATCTTTGCCTTTGTCTCCACATTCTTTTGGGAGACCTTTTGAGAGGACTAAACCTTCTTCGGTTCCTCCTCCAACAAAGTATGGTGGTGCCTTTGTACAAGCCACAGTACCATTAGAAGAAGAAGTTGAAGAAAGAGATATCAAAGCTTGGATCTATAAAGGAGAAGACAATTCTTAAAAAACCACTCCTCCTTATGACATAAAACCTGAGCAATATGGCAAAGGTCTATCTATTATGCAATGTTTTGGCTATAAAGGAAATGGTCCCATAGGTGTGAATCATAAGGGATTGACTGCACCACTTGAAGCTATTGGTCACAAAACATGTGACTCTACAGGTATAGGATTCCAGAAACTCACATTTCAACTAGGGATAAACAAGTTTGTACCTCGAGAAGATAAACAATCAACACCTAAAGAAACATCTAAAACTGTAGAATCTAAAGACAGTTCTGATGAGGATAGTTTTCCTTATCCTATTCCTCCAGACTTGGCGGCATTCTTCGTTGAGCCAGATAATATTATACTACGTGTCAGTATAGTAGACACTGACAGCGATTCTTATAACACCACTTCCTTTGCTCCATTAACTTATGAGGAGTGAAAAGAAATACATACTCTAAATCCAAGTCATCAGGGCAATTTATACATACCACCACACTTTCAAGAATAGTTTGACCAGGAATTCTAGTCACTTCTCATTACACGAGAGGCAACTGATGCTACAAACACTAATGAGGTACCTAGGTCAAAAGGTGCTCATCTAACCATAGCAGAGGTTCTAGGTAGAACTCATTCCAACTGGGTACAAAGGGTTGATTTTACTCATGTTCTTGACATGACATCTAATGATGAAACAAAATCTCATGAATATGAGTTTGCTAGCTTGTCATATGCCACCTTTGATAGAGATACAGATATAGCTAATGCATATGAAAACCTTCTCGAATTAGGTGAAGGGTCTAGTGTAAGGTCACATGAGTCTAACTCCCTAGATTTTAACGTGTCATCTACTATGGTCACTAGGAATCAAAGGAATTTGACTATACCTCTGGATGAGATCGCTTTAGGTCTCGACTTGCTTGTCCATGCTTTTAATGATTATACCATGAACGCACTTGAACCCGTCACTTCTCTTTCACTTTTCCATCCTGATATTATAGACTTAAACTCTACCTCCCCATCTAATGAAGTCCTTACATTCCAGAATGATTACACTCTTGCCTATTACCTATATGCTGTCGAACCTATAACATCCTCCACTAGAAAAGCAAGTGTCAACATGACTGAGGATGACATCAATTATCTTAGTCAAAAGATCAAAATAAGAAAAAATAGGCGCTCTAATGGTGAAAACCACATTGTGGCAGTATCAGAGCCTAAAATAGTCAAAATAAAAGACGTATCCAAGGGTGAAAACCTCTCCGAGGCACCCGAGGATGAGATACTTGATGTGCTTCTAAGTCATTTCTAGGAGAGATCATCTATTCTTATTTAATCAACTTGGGTACAGAGGCAGAACCTCAGATCATTCACTTGGCACAATCACTATCAGAGGCAGAAAGAGAAGAATTCACTACATTCTTTAGAAGAAAAAAGATAAACTTTGCATGGAAATATTAAGACATGCTGGGATTAGACCCTAATCTAATCATGCACCATTTTTCCATTGCACTAGGTGTCAAGCCCGTCAAGCAGAAGCTTTGAAAAATGCATCCACATGTAGCTCTACTTGTCAAAGCTAAATTGGAGAAACTTCTTAAGGTAGTGTTTATCAGAGTAATTGACTACGCTGAGTGGATCTCTAATATTGTTCCAGTATTAAAACATGATAAATCTATATGATTCTCCATAGACTTCAGAAACTTGAATTTGGCATGTCCTAAGGATGATTTTCCATTGCCAATATTGATATGATTGTAGATATGATAGTAGGATATGAAATGTACTCACTAATGGATGGTTTCTCTAGCTACAACCAGATAAAACTTGCACCAAAGGATGAAGAGAAAACTTCTTTCACATGTGCCTGGGGCACCTCCTATTGGAATGCCATGCCCTTTGGACTCAAAAATGCTGGTGCTACATATAAGAGAGTTGTTACTACTATATTTCATGACATGTTGCATAAAACAATGGAAGATTATGTGGATGATACTTTAGCTAAGAGCATGCACCAAAAGAAGCATCTTGTAGATCTAGGACCTATACTAGATCATATGGAACAATTCATTCTAAGGCTCAATCGTAAGAAATGCGCATTTGGTGTAACATCTGGAAAATTGCTTGGCTATATCATCTCTACAAAAGGCATCGAAGTAGATCCTGCAAAAGTACAAGCTATCATGGAAATGCCGCCACTGAAGAATATTAGACAAATGTGAGGACTTCAAGGCCGACTACAGTCTATCCAGTGTTTTATCTCACAACTGGCAAACAAGTCACAACCATTCACCAAGACTTTGCACAAGGGTGTGGCTTATCAGTGGAACAAAGAATGTTATGAAGGGTTCACACAAATCAAACAGTATCTTACAAACCTGCCAACCTTGATGCCTCCTATTCATGGGAAGCCACTTATACTTTACATCTCTGCTACGGATACATCATTGGCTATCCTCTTGGATCAAGAAGATCAACACAACAAAGAGAGGGCTATCTATTACATTAGTAGAACTCTGGTCTCATATGAAAAAAATATTCTTCTATAGAGAAGGCTTGCCTTGTAGTGGTATTTGCTTCACAAAATTTTTGGCACTATATGCTGGCTCATACTACATGTCTAATTTCTAAAATTGATCCTCTAAAATATTTTCTCAATAAAGCTACCCTCACAGGTAGACTAGCTAAATGAGTCATGCTTCTCAGTGAATTTGATATTGAATATGTTGAAAGAAAGGCCATTAAGGGACAGGCAATAGTAGATCAGTTGGCAGAAGCACCTCATGTAGATCATCAACCATTGCACATTGAATTTCTAGATGAGTCCATATTACTTCTCACACATCAATCATGGACTATGTTTTTTTATGGTTCATTTACCCAATAGGGGTCAGGTGCTAGGATACTGTTCATTACACCTTAAAGATACTCTTTACCAAAAGCATATAAGATGTTCTTTCCTTGTACAAACAATATTTTTGAGTACGAAGCCCTGATCAATTGTATGAAGATCGCCCTTGAGTGGCGAGTAGATGAACTCAATGTAATTGGATATTCACAGTTAGTCATTAATCAAGTCAATGATATCTATTAGACAAAGGATGACAAGTTGGTGCCTTATAAATAGTTGGTTGATGACCTCAAAAAATGTTTTACTCACATCACATTTCAACAAGTTCCAAGGGCAGATAATAAAGCAGCAAATGCCATGGTTACTCTTGCCTCCATGCTACAAATGCCAGAAAATAATTTTCAACATGAATTGCTAGTGGCGATGTTAAGCTACCCAGCCTATGACTCCCCTGATTCCTGGAAGATCTATTCGATCATTGGACATGACTCATCTTGCTACCATCATATCTTTTCCTACCTTCACGACCAGATTGTTCTGGACACTTACACACAAAATGAGAAATGTCACCTAATATGTAGTGCTTCACAGTTTGTCATCATAGCTAACGACTTGTATAGACATGGTCTAGATGGTACCCTCCTTAGGTGTTTAGAACCCAATGAGTCCAAACGTGCATTAGTAGAGGTGCATGAAGGCATATGTGGGTCTCACTCTAATGGCCTAACATCGGCACGTAAACTTATTAGAGCTGGTTACTATTGGCCAGATATGGAAAATGAAGCTACACAATTTTCTAAGTCTTGCAAATAATTTCAACTACATGGTAATCTGATTCATGCTCTGGCCAAGGAGCTTATTCCCTTCATTACTTTCTGGCCATTCAACAATGGGCCTTTGACTTGGTGGGTCAGATTTATCCCTCATCCTCAAATGGACATAAGTTCATAATTACAGCTACATACTATTTTACCAAGTGGGTGGAGGCAGTCCCTCTCACTATTGAAAATGAAAAATTAGTAGCTATGTTCATTCTCAACTACATCATCTGTAAACATGGTGTACCCTCAGCAATAATCACTGATAATGGGGGACAATTCAAAAAAAAATATTTGATAGAGCTATGCTCTAAGTTTAAAATTACTCAACATTGGTCTTCCATCTATTATCCTTAGGGTAATGGATAGGCAGAAGCATCCAACAAGACAATCCTTAAAATCCTACATCGCATAGTGCACAAATCCCGACAAGATTGGCATCTCCAGATCAATCCAGCTCTCTGGGAATATAGGACAAGCATATGAAGACCAATAGGGGCTACTCCCTATGTGTTGGTTTATGGAGAAAATATTGTTTTACCAATTGAGGTTGAGATTCCTTCTCTGTGAGTCTCTCTGAAAGGCCTCATTACTGATGAAGATAACATAATATCTTGGCTACAAGAGCTAGAACTACTTGATGAATGTTGACAAGTGGCATTCGATCACCTTAGAGCATACCAAAAAAGGATGTCCAAGAGCTATAACAAGAGGGTCAGACCAAGGGATTTCCAAGCAGGTGACCTCGTTCTGAGGGAGAACCCTAAGAATCAACAACATTGAATCCAGAAAGGGAAGTTTGAAAGAAATTGGCTTGGTCTGTATGTTGTCACTATAGTGTTTGGGTCTGGTACCTATCAAATTTCTACTACTGAAGGAGAACAACTCAAAGAGCCCATCAATGCTCTTCATCTGAAGCGGTTCTACAACTGAGACATCTTTAGTGTGCTTTTGTATATACTAAAGTCCTTAAAAAATCCTTAAAAATCTGAAAAAGTCCTAAAAAAATGATCATCTTAGTGAAAACCTAGCGATAGGCACTTTGATGTATCTCCACAAAAAATCATATATTCCAAAAATACAAAAAAAAATAAAAATTGAAAAATACAAAAAAAAAAAGAGAAAAAGAAAAAAAAGTGCCATTGATGAAAACATGGCAAACAGGCGTCATGGTAGAAAAAAAAAAATTCTGCCAAGAAGGTGAAAACCTGGTAAATAGGCGCCTCTTGTTCCATAATGCTATATCTATCGCAACACCCCTTGGCTTTATGCAGTTTCTTTCCTGCTTTGCTGCTTTCCTGCTTTCCTACTTGCATTTGCTTTCTATTCTAGTCGAGACACCAACTTACATGGATTGAAACTGGTCATACTCTCGGAGGAACCCTCCTAGTCTTGGGGGCATTGTCTTATTACCTTTTAGAATCTACTTCACGATAGTCACTAGTGGTTCTCACTGCATCTTCCTACTATCTCTTAGCTTATACCGAGTTCTCTCTCCTTGAGTATTTCTCTCACATGAGTCACCAGTGGTTCTCACTGCATCTTCCTACTGATGTCTAGCTTGTCCTATGATCTCTTCACTTGAGCATTTCTCTCGCGTCAATCACCAGTGGTTCTCACTACGTCTGCCTACTATCGCCATACTATTGAGATTTCTCACATCTGTTACAATTGGAGTTATCCTCAAACACTCTATCTATCGATACTCAGTCTTGACATTTCTTTGCTTTAGCTTGTACATAGCTTTCACTTTCTTTTGTGACACTCTAGTTCCTTTGCGAACCCTATTGATTTGACATTGATTCAACACCATACGCTTGGGGGAAACCAAATCTCATTTGTCCCTGCAACATACGTCAAGTCAGTCATCAATACTTGGGGGCATGGGCCCCCCATTTGATCACATCTTTAGTTTACACTTGAGTCAGTAATCTTGTCACTTCTACAGGACAACTCGGTACTGACACAAAATGGTGTTTTTCAACACCACCATAAATAATATTTTTTAACACTATCTTTGGACACATCTGTGTTTTTTAACACACATCGGATACCTTAAATGTAAACATCTATCGATAACAATCAAACACAATGCACTCACAATTACAACGGTGTTTTTCAAAACCTCTAAACATGAACATATTCAAAAAAATTGAAACATGCTAAGCTATGCTTGAATCTTTCTTTGTATGATGTATATTCTCATGGATTTCATTGATATTTTCTTTGTCTACTTCTTGTTGGTGTAGTCTCAATGATCCGGTAACGTCAAATAAATAGGGTGTATGTGATAAGAGCTCCCGCACTAAGGTGGAATAGCCTCACATCCCTCAATCTTATTTATTTGTATGCCATGGTGAGGTCGGTACTATCTCCTTTCCTATTGTTACTCTACTTATTAATGCTTTGTTTGTTATTGCTCTGTTTGTTTACACGTGATCGTACTCATGGTTATCTGGACTTTGAATGCCTCGATACTAGTGTAGTCTTGCAACATTAACTAGAAATAATGTTCAGGTCATCTTGGTTTTTGTGCCCTAGTGCTTACATTTGTTTCATACATTTTATCCGATGAAAAGTCATATTCATATCCTTATGGTTGCATTATGGTGCCAGTAAGGGTTGTATCGACTTTGATGTTCCAAAAAAAAAATGCTCAATGATGATGATTATATGATGGGTCTCACAACCATTTCCTAGGAGTTTCATCTAGCATAGGAATGCACTATCATTGCATCTAGCATAGGATTGCACTTTCATTTGCATCTAGCATAAGATTGCATTTTCATTCTAGACTTGCATTGTGGCAGCGATTCGGTGTTCTCTTCATTGCGTTCTCCTGGGTTCATACATTGGGGAGTTCTTCTTCAGTGTCCTAGCTTCATCATGATTGCCCAAGTTTTTGATCCTCACTCTCTATCTGCAGCTATATGCTCAATCCATTTTTGTGATCGAAATCAAAATCTGACACTTCTATATAGCTCAAAATCACATTTTAAAATTTTTGGGACCGACGCGATCGGACGCTTGTGCAGTTGAATTTTTGATGTCGCTTTCTTGTCAGAATCATATCTAATCATCATTTTATCAAATCTTTGACTTTTTTCCTCAAAAGTCAACTCTGGTCAACTCTGGTCAACCCTAGTCAAACTTGGTCAACCAAACCTCAAAATCACTCAAAATTGATTATGAATCTTCTGAATTCTTCTGTAATCTATTCTGAGTTCTTCTTGATCTCTGATTCAACATCTATCTATGATTTTTCACTCTCCATCATCATTATGACGTGTCATCTTTCCATTTCACTCCCGAGGGGGCAGGATGATTATATCATTCAATCTGATCTAAGTTTCAAAAGTCCTCATTGCTAGGGGCATCTCATCACTTGGGGCATGTTTATTTTTTCATACCTCAGTCAAAATTGGGTGTTACACGACTTTTAATCAATAGGGGCATCCTTGTTCCGTATATCTTGTCATCTATTAAGTATCTGAGCAATCTAACTCAGATTCTTGAGGATCAAGCTCCGTTCTGGAGATGGTTCTTGAAAAACTATCTTTTGGGACAGGTATTGGGGTAATCTAACCCTGACTCCTGATAATCAAGCTCTGCTCTGGAGATAATTCTAAATCTCTATTGACTATCTTTTGAGATAGGTATCAGGGCAATCTAACCCTGACTCCTGAAGGTTAAGCCTCGTTCTGGGGATAGCCTTGTGAAAGATGTCAATCTAACCAATGTCTTGGCAATCTAACCTAGATATTGGGGGACTAAGATTCATTCTGGAGATAGTCCTAAAATCTCTATTGATTATCTTGTTGGACAGGTATCAAGGCAACCCTGACTCCTGAAGGTTGAGCCTCGTTCTGGGGACAACCTTGTGAAAGATATCAATTCTATTAGGTATCAGGGCAGTCTAACCCCGGATCCCTAGGGATCAAGCATCATTCTGGAGATGATTCTAAAAATATTCATCTATTAGGTATCGGGGTATTCTAACCCAGATCCTTGAGGATCAAGCTTCATTCTGGAGATAATTCTTGAAATCTTCATCTATTAGGTATCGGGGCATTCTAACCCGGATCCCTGAGGATCAAGCTTCATTCTGGAGATGATTCTCAAAATCTTCATCTATTAGGTATTGGGGCATTCTAACTTGGATCCTTGAGGATCAAGCTTCATTCTAGAGATGATTCTCAAAATCTTCATCTATTAGGTATCAGGGCATTCTAACCTGGATAGAATGCCCCGGATCCCTGATGATCAAGCTTCATTCTAGAGATGATTCTCAAAATCTTCATCTATTAGGTATCGGGGCATTCTAACCTGGATCCCTGAGGATCAAGCTTCATTCTGGAGATGATTGTTGAAATCTTCATCTATTAGGTATCAGGGCATTCTAAACTGAATCCATGAGGATCAAGCTTCGTTCTAAAGATGATTCTTGAAAACTCTACTTGACCAGCGTCTTAGCAACCTAACGTAGACTTCAGAGAGTCAAGCTCTGTTCTGGAGATGGCTCTGAAATCTTTGCATCATCAATTTTCAAATCTATTCTGCTGTGCTTCAGGCATCAGACTATTCTTTGAATTGATGTGTTGCTCGTACATCAATTCAAAGAGGGGCAAAATGTAACACCCCAAAATTGGCATCTTGTAACCCTAACTAATTTTGTTGCATTTGTTATTCTTCTAAATCATCAAAGTCCTATTGTACTAAGCAATTCTGAGTTTTGACTAACTCTACTCGACCTAAGAGTCAAATGTAGAAAATCCTAAATCTGCATTAATCATACTTTATATTTAATTCCTAAATATCTATTTTCTAAACAAACCCTATGATTGAATGAATTTAACTATAAAGTCCTAGCACTTTAATTAAATTAAATTCACCCCTTTTAGCTAAAACACATAAAAAGGGATTAAATAATATTTAATTATTAAATAAATATCCTCATTTAAATAATTGAATTTAAATATTCAGATAATTGAGAAAAACCTATTTATGAGGTCATATTTATTTAATTAATTGGATATTCTCTCAAAAATCTTTCTTCTATTTAGAAATAGAATCTTTGAATTAATTATGCTTTAAAGAGAAAGAAAACAATTAAAATCATATAAAACTATTAAAATCAAAGGAAGAAAATAGTTAAAGCAGAGAGAAAACAATTTATTGTTTTCTTTTAAATAAAGCTTTCTATTCTAAACTGGCTTTTCTATCTGTTTTATTTCAAAGAGGAAAGTTTATATTCTGATCATCCCTGAGTCTATAAAAGAACTCTCATTCTCTCATTCAAACCCCCACTCATTTTCATGCATTGTTAGAATACTGAATTATTGCCACATTTCTTGATAATCTCATATAGAATAATTGCATTTTGCAATAGATTAATTTCAATTTCTAGAATAATTGTATTGAAATCATGTCTTAGATTAATCTCACATCTTTCAATTCTTGGAATAATCTTGCATTGTATTGCATTCATGGAGAAAAATCCTTCATTCCTAGATTGGTCTATGGTTGTGAGACTCTCGTTCTGAGAGATATTTTGAAAACCCCGTATGGATAGAAGGCAACAGGTTGAATCATGGAGGTAGACATGATGAATAATCTAAGATTTAGTCTTGTGTGTATCTAGTGAAGAAGGACTCTATTGAAGTGTATGCTGAGTTAACAAGGCCAAATTTACCACATACAAAACTTATTTACCAATAGTCAGTAAATATGCTGAGTATACCGATAAATCAAGAAATGCATATGTGAAATGTAGAATAGTAAAGTAATAAACTCTACACACATAACACAATAATTTTAACGTGGAAACCCTGTTAAGGGAAAAACCACTAGGAATGGTTCCCCAAATTTTCACTCTTCTGAAGTGATCCCTGTTAGGAGCCAATCCTATTAAAGGTTACAAACACACATTTAGGTGTGACCTTGTTAGAGGATTTTATACATAGAGGTTGTCACTCAGTATCAGGCAACTTAGTTTTCTACCATCCTTGAATCAGCCTCCTTCTTAGACTATCAATAGGCTTTAGGAAAATCTAGTGCTACTTTCATGAATCAACCTTTTTGGCACTCCTTGGGATGTACCTCAATATATAGAAGACTTTTAATTCCTACTCTGTTAAGAGACTTGATGCCTCAATGGTTAAACTAAAACACAATGACCTATTTCTAATGCAACTTGAATTGTAGATTTTCAGATCTATTTAAGTACATTACCTCTCTAATCAATGTATCAATTAAATTCTTTGTGCTCCACACTTTCTTCTCTTTGATGATGTGCTTCACTATTCGTCGGTGTCTGCTGAATTCTTTAGCTCTCCTTTAGCTTGATTGATTAGGAATGTATGAAGTTATCCTTTATCAGTTTCTCTTTAGTATCCTCTTTCTATTCACTCCCCCTTTGTGTGATTGACACGGAAATGAATGAAGCTTGTCTCTTATATAGACATTATATTCACCATTTCTTGATTCTTGATTCTTGGTGTGAAAAACAATCAAGCCAATCTAATTTAAAGCATAACTCCTGATTTATCTTGTAGTTATCTTTATGCCAACTGTACAAATCTTCTTTAAATCAATCACTTAACTCTGGTCAAATAAAATAATAAAAATAACTAGTTAAATCTATCTTTAGCTTTTTCTAGCTAGATATTTTTTCATTTTCTGAACTCTCTGTTTTGTTGGTCAACTCTGCAGTTAGTCATCAGTAACAACTGCCAGTTCTATCAGTGTGACTCCAGTCAGCTTCAGGATCTTCATCTGTTGGGAATCATTGGATTTTACTCATCGAGCAACTTTGTTCTCAGCTTGTCAGGTATCCTCTGATTTTTCTTCGTTGGGTAATATTGTCTTCTTCTCATCGGGTATCACTATGACTTTGGTTCTTTTCCTTTACCGATGGTGTGCACTCTGTCGGTGTTATCTGTCACTTAGTGAATCCTTGACTTTTATGCATTGCTAAAAGCATAATATTTGTTCCATTGATTCTCTGAAGTTTTTGGCATTATATACATTATGATACAAATGATATCAAGTTGACATCAATGAAAATACAAACCATTAACTTATTTAATGTCTTGCATTATCTTCAACTTGACATTATCAAACATTTAATCAATTATATCTCATCAATCTCTCCCTTTGGCATTGATGGCAACATACAATATTATCACACTATAGCATTTCTAATACAATATGAAATACAATTTTTGAGATTCATCAAACTACCAAACAATTTGTTTTGATAAACGATAAAAATGTCTGACCGTCGATAAGCTCTGTATTAGCTTAGATTTGATTATTTCAGTTCTCTGTGTTTTGCTTATTCTAATGTGTTGCATCCTTTCCTTGTTTCAATATCTCTCTTTTGACTGTACTTCTTATTTTATGTCTCTGTCTCTTGTCAGCAACTCTCCCTTTAGATATAATCTCTCCCTGTTGAAGTAAACTGATAATGGATAATCTTTCTTCTTTTTCTAAAGACTATGATAATATGGATATTTTCTCTCGCTTTGACAATAATGCCAAACAAATATCTTACATATATCTAACATTAATGTCAAATAATCATTTTCTTCCATCCATAATATATTCCTTGAATTTCCCTTATCCATCAACAATACAATAATATGCTCTAGTGCTTGGTTCTGATATATACCTTCTTGTAAATAGATGTAGCTTTGAAGTTTATCTTTTTGCTTGCATCAACATAAATGATATTATGATAATATATAGGCTGGTGCAGCCTTCAGTCTTTAACTGCATGGTAGACAAGGGTTTGACCCCTAGTCTCCTTCTGAGGTACTCAAATGTATCCTTGGACAGTGGCTTGGTGAAGATATCAACTAATTGTTCTTTTGATTGCACATACTCAAGTATCGCCTCTTTTTCTTGAACTTGTTCTCTTAAGTAATGATAATTTATTGTAATGTGTTTAGTCTTGGAATGCATGAATGGATTCTTGGAAATGTTTATTGCACTGGTGTTATCACAATAGATAATCACTGGTTCTGATATTTTCATATGCATACCTTCTAGCAACAGTTTGATCCATGCAATATTTGAGCAATTTGCAGTAGAAGCAACATATCCTGCTTCTCCAGTAGACTGAGAGATGCATCCCTGCTTCTTGCTAATCCATGCGACAAGTTTGTCACCCATTAAGAATGCTCCTCTAGTTGTCCTCTTTCGGTCATCAAGATTTCCAGCCCAACCAACGTCGGTAAACACTTTTAGTTCAAATTTGCCTTCTCTTTTATACCATAAGCCAAATTCCTCAGTATTCTTTAGATATCTTACCATTATTTTCACAACAGTCATATGTGATTCCCTGGGGTTAGCAGAAAATATAGCAACAATTCCTACTGCATGTGCAATATCTTGTCTAGTATGTACAACATACATAAGTTTTCCAATCATTGATCTGTAGAAAGTCTGATTTACCTCTGTTGTCTTGTCTTCCTTTGTTAACTTACATCCACTAGCCATCGGTGTTCCAATTGGTTTGGAATCTTCCATCTTGAATATTTTAAGGACTTCTTTGACGTATTTGGATTGTGTAATAAAAATACCTTCACTTTGTTGAATGATCTGTAGACCAACAAAGAACTTGATCTCTCCAAACATAGACATATCAAATTCTTTTCTCATCTCATCAATTTTTTTTTTGCATAGCATATCATTTCCTCCAAATATGATGTCATCAACAAATATTTCAGCAATCAAAGTGTTAGCATCAATATCTTCTTTCAAATAAAGATTACTATTTTCACTAGTCCTTATGAATCCAATACTTATTAGATAGCAATGAAGTTGTTCATATCATACTCTAGGAGCTTGTTTTAATCCATAGAAGGCTTTCTGAAGTCTACATACCATGTTCCTCTTGTCTGGATCTACAAACCCTTCTGGTTTCTCAATGTATACCTCTTCTTCAAGAATTCCATTTAGGAATGCTAACTTGACATCCATTTGATATACTTTGAATCCCTTGAATGCAACATAAGTAATTAGTATTCTTACTCTTTCTATCCTAGCAATGGGTGCAAAGGTATCTCCATAGTCTATACCTTCTTCTTGTGCATACCCCTTGCATACTAGTCTTGCTTTGTTCCTTGTGACTTCACCATTCTTGTTTAGCTTATTCCTAAATATCCATTTTTTACCGATGACATTCTTGTCATCTGGCCTTGGCACAAGTGACCGTGCTTTGTTCTTCTTGATCTTCTTAATCTCATCATTCATAGCACTTATCCATTCTTCATTATCTGGTGCATCATTAACAGATTTTGGTTCAAACTCACAAATTAAATAATTTGAGTTTAAAGACTTACTTCTTGTTCTTGAACCAACTTTCTTATCTCCTATGATCTGGTTCTCTAGATGGTTCCTTCTTTCATATCTTGCAAGTACATGTAAAGTTCTTTGTCTATCAGCTTGATCATTTTCTTGATCTTCATTTTTTTCTTCATTACCTTGCACATTTTCTTGATTATTATCCTGACCATCGGTAGCAGTAGTCTGACCGTCGGTTGTGACATTCTGTTGTTATGGGATTAAGCACTGTTGCTCGGGTAGAGTTTTAGGTTCTTCATAATATACAAACTTGTTGTAGTCCTCTGGTTCTTTTGTTCTTTCCAGCTCATTATTTTCTACAAACTCATCAATCTTTACATTTGCACTTTCAACTATTTTGTTAGAGGCTTTAATAAGACATTTAAAAGCTTTTCCTTTGGTAGAATACCCCAGAAAAATACCTTCATCACTTTTGGGTTCAAGCTTTCCATTTCTATCATCCTTTAAGACATAGCATTGACTACGAAAGATCTTGAAGTAACTTACATTGGGTGTTTTACCATACCATAGCTCATAAGGTGTCTTCTTTGTGTCCTTCTTCAATTATACTTTGTTTAGTATATAAAGACTAGTGCTGACAGCTTCTCTCCAAAAGATTTGGGTGATGGATTTCTCTATCACTAGTGTTCTTGCATAATCAACTATTGATCAGTTCCTTCTCTCAGCAATCCCATTTTGTTGTGGTGTTCTTGGTGCAGAAACCTATCTTTTTATACCATGCTCATTACAAAAATTAGTGAATTCATCTAATATAAATTCTCCTCCTTTATCTAATCTCAAACATTTCATATCCTTACCACTTTGTTTTTCTACCATAGCCTTATACCACTTAAACATCTTAAATGCTTTAGATTTATCTTTTATAAATATAACTATCATCATTCTAGAGTAATCATCAACAAAGAGAATAAAATATCTATCTTCATAATAGCTCTTTGTCCTCATTGGTCCACATAAATCAGTATGGACTAGTTCTAGAATATCATTAGATGTATGAGTTTTACTTTTGAAACTAGACTTTGTCATTTTACCTTTTTGACAATTTTTGCACATGATGTTGTCTGGCTTTGTCATTGTCGATAAGCCTCTTACATTTCTTCTTCTACTTAATTTTATAATGTTGTCAAAATTCACATGACACAATCTTTTGTGCCATAATCATATGTCTTCATTAATAGTCATTAAGCAAGTGGTGTCAGTATCATTCATATAGAATAAGTTACCTTTAGTCTGTTCACCGGTACCAATCAGTTTTCCTGATTCATTGAAGATCTTTGCCTTCTTGTTCTCAAATGCTACTCTGTGACCTAAATTATTTAGCTGAGAAACACTCAACATATTATAATTCAATCATTTTAACCAATAATAATTTTCACATTTAATCAGGTTATTCAACATCATAGTTCCTTTACCTTCAACCAGACAAGGTGTATCATTACCCATTTTTACTGTACCATCATTATAATACTCAAAAGTATTAAAATTCTCTTTTTCACTGGTCATGAGGTGAGTGCAGCCACTATCTATAATTGAGATGTCATTCTTGCTAACCTCATATATGAGTGCAGTTTCTACATACCTTTCATCTTCATCTGAATCATCTTTCACAGCTACAAATACCATCTCGATGTCTTCATTAAGTTTTGTGTTAGTATCTTCATCTTTACAAGCAGCTAGGTAGCTAGCCTTCTTGCCTTTATCTTTGTAGTCTTGGGTATCTCTTCTTTCTAACTTTCGTAATCTTTGTTATCACCTATGTCATATTTCTTCTCAAAAGATTTGTCATTGCCTTTGTCATCTTTTCTTCTGTTAGGACATCTTGCAACAAAGTGTCCAATCTCTCTACAATTAAAGCATACAAGTGGTAACTTGCCTTTATATTTACCTTTGCCTCTCTACATTCTCCTTGCCATGAGTGCTTCTATTTCATCTAGATCTTCTTCTTCACTTTCACTTTCACTATCTCTTCTAGATGTGTGTCTTTGACTTGATTTTCTTATTCTCATAGAAGACTTAAATGCAGACTCTAAGTTTGGTAAGACACTATTATCAAAGTTATTCATCTCAAATGAAATCAGTCTACCAATTAAACTATCAAGAGTAACTGTTTTATTTGCAAATGCTCTCATTTCTTGAATAGAAAAAAATCTAATAGCATATACAGGCAGTAAGGTTCCTAAGATTTTACTTACCATTGTCTCCTCTTCAAGTGTACCTCCAACACCTCGTATAGCACTGACTACTTCTTTTATTCTTCTGTTGTACTGTGTGATGTTTTCTCCTTTCATTTTGAGATCACCAAATTTTCATCTAAGGATTTTGGCCTTCTCTCTCATAACATTTGTATCACCTCCATGTAAAAGCTTCAGTTTGTCCCACATTTTCTTTGTATTTTTGCAATCCTTGAAATCTTCAAATTCAGCATCAGAGAGTGAGCAATAAAGCTCTATAACCATGAAGTTATGGTCATGCTTCTCTCTCAATTGATCTACTGTCAAAGATTCTATAGGCAACACATATTCAGTATCTAAGTATTGAGTAACATCATTACCAATAACTAATAAGTGGAGTCTTATCCTACTCTACCATGAATCAAAGTTGTCTTTGTTCAACTTGGTCACATCTCGTCTGTTCATCTTGTGATCCTGACTTAGGTCTTGAAACCTTCCTTCTAAGCACACAACCTCTGATACCAATTATTAGTAATAACTGAGAGGGGGGGGGTGAATCAGTGGCTTCAAAAAAAATTCTTTATTCTAACCACCAATCAAATAAAACTCAAATTATTATGTCCCTTACAAGATGCATGCCATGAAATACTTTAATAATAATTAACTGTCTATTGGTTTTCCTTTTCTGACCTTATTCTCCTTGATTACCGATAAGCAATAAAACTTATTTACCGATACTTAGTAAATATGCAGAGTATACCGATATATCTAGAAATGCATATGTGAAATGTAAAATAGTAAAGTAATAAACCATACACACATAATACAAGGATTTTAACATGGAAACCCTATTAAGAGAAAATCCACGGGGACTGATACCCCAAATTTTCACTCTTCTAAAGTGAGTCGTGTTAGGATCCAACCCTGTTAAAGGTTACAAACACACTGTTAGTTGTGACCTTGTTAGAGGATTTTATACATAGAGGTTATCACTTAGTATCGGGTAACTCAGTTTGCTACCATCCTTGAATCAGCCTCCTTCTTAGACTGTCAATAGGCTTTAGGAAAATATAGTGCTACTTTCATGAATCAACCTTTTTGGCACTCCTTGGGATGTATTTCAATATATAGAAGACTCTTAAGTCCTGCTTTGTTAAGAGACTTGATGCTTCAATGGTTAAACTGATACACAATGACCTATTTCTAATGCAACTTGAATTTCAGATTTTCAGATCTATTTAAGTACATTACCTCTTTGATCAATGTATCAATTCAATTTTTTGTCCTCCACACTTTCTTCTCTGTGATACTGTGCTTCACTGTTCGTCGGTGTCTGCAGAATTTTTTAGCTCTCCTTCAGCTTGATTCATCAGGACTATATGAAGTTATCCTTGATCAGTTTCTCTTCAACATCCTCTTTCTATTCACTCCCCCTCTACATGATTGATATAGAAATGAATGAAGCTTGTCTCTTATATAGACATGATATTCACCATTTCTTGATTCTTGATTGTTGACGTGAAAAATACTCCAGCCAATCTGATTTAAAGCATAAATATTGATTTATCTTGTAGTTATCTTTATGCCAACTATACAAATCTTCTTTAAATCAATCACTTAACTTTGGTCGAATAAAACAATGAAAGGAACTAGTTAAGTCTATCTTTTAGCTTTTACCAGCTAGATATTTTGTCATTTTCTAAACTCTCTATTCTTTCGGTCGACTCTAGAGTTAGTTGTCGGTGACAACTGCCAGTTCCATCGGTGTGACTCCAGTCATCTTCAGGATCTTTGTCTTTCGGGCATCATTGTATTTTACTCGACATGCAACTCTATTCTCAGCTCTTCGAGCATCTATGATTTTGCTTCATCGAGCAATATTGTCTTCTACTCGTCGAGTATCACTGTGACTTTGGTTCTTTGCCTTTACCGATGGTGTGCACTCCGTCAATGTTATCTGTCACTTAGTGAATACTTGAATTTTATGCATTTCTAAAAGCATAATCTTTGTTCCATTGATTCTCTAAAATTTTTGGCATTATATACATGAGCATATAGATGATATCAAGTTGACATCAATGACAATACAAATAATTAATTGATTTAATGTCTTGCATTATCTTCAACTTAACATTATCAAACATTTAATCAGTTATATGTCATCATGGAGAACATGTATATATATTAAAATAAAAAATTTAATTCAAATTATTTATACATGTACATGTGTAAGTTTTGTAAATACATCAAAATTTAAATAAATATACACCGTAGCAGCGTGTAATGCTCTCTCGATATTGCTCAACTCTAAATCATGTAAGGACACATAACCAAGATCAATCTCCTCATGTAAGGAGACCTCTGAGGGATCAATCTAGTCATCAATAAGCAAGCCCAAAATTTGATGAACTAGACATGATGAAATGGCCAAGGTAGAAAGGTGAGCTACATCCTCATCAACTGTAGTATCATGAGGAGTTGTAGGTGGTGAAGGAATATCCTCCTGTCTCTGTGCACCCTAAGAACCTGATCTAGTAGATCTGCTAAGAATGGTGGGGATAAATTATGGGACATCCTTGAGAGGAGCCCTGTCGATAATCTGTAAATCTTGATATGCGTAAAGTAGATCACTGAATAAATATGCGCACGTACAATACAATGGATCCAAATCTGATATAGTTGCAACCTCTGAGGGAGATGGTATATCTACTATCTGGTATGTATCATCACTAGAGGATGCATCCTATGTAGGAGAAGGAAGGATAGAATGGGAACACAACATGTATATCCCTAAATGATTAGCTGACATCTCATGAACCTTTGTCGCGATACTCAGGATACTAGAAAATACATGTCCTGATCCTCTCATTAGGTACACTCTGTCCTACAGTTGTGATTTTTGAACCTTTTGGTATGACCAAAAGGTTTGGACCCACCTTTACCTTCTTATTAGCGATCACTAGGGCATTAGGCCCTCTAAATCTGTGGTATAATCTCCCCCTCCCCTGCCCAGCATGACCAGGAAAATTTGTGTAATCAACATCATGATGCAAATGAAATTCTGCAAACAATTATTTGCATAAATATAGTGGAAGCTCATCCTTCTGGGGCTACCTATGATGAGCATCCAACCATTAAGGATATATAAATGGTGCAACAAGGTCATCTTGACATTGAGTAGGCATATAACCTTTGACCTAAGCTCTATCTCAGTAATGAGGAAACATGGTCTTCACCATAGCGGTGGAGACCTCTGAGTCAACCTCTTTATACTTCATAGCGCCAAAAATGTTGTGGGAGAGAGAAGTATAGAATGTATCAATAGATATGCTATTGTAAGGGTTGTATGATTGAAGTGTTTCCATTATACGAACTAGGTCCTCTCTAATTATCTTTACCCTATCCCTATTAGGGAGGGTGGTGGATAACTGGATCCTCTGATCAAGAACCTCAATAGCTCGTGTCAATCGAGTTATGGTACTATCAAATAACTGCTCTCTATCCTATCTAGAGTTAGTAGATCTATGAGAAGACCACTGACTACCACCCCCTTGTACACTAGAATCTCAAGAATCTATAGGTAATGCCCCTCTACCCGATGCCATGTGATAGAAAAAATAGATCTATATGCTCGAAAGTATATAAAGAAGAATATATGTAGATCTCTCTACATGTACATGGTCCAATTCTAATTTAATTATATATTTTTAAACACATGTGTTACAAATAAATAAACTTGAAAATACTCGAATGCATGTACATTTGAAAGAAAAATTATTTAAAATCATCTACATACATGTGCACATATTTTCTAATGAAAAGAGGTTTTGAGTTATGGTTCAATTTTGTCTCTAGGTTTACAACTAGCCTAGTTAAATGTACATTAATTTTGAATGTTTATGTTTAGGGATCAACTTGTTTTATTTATCAATTAGGTTTAGGGTTAATTTGTTTGTGGTTAGCCCGTACATGTTGGTTTCTAGTGTTCTAGTTGAAGGTTAGGGTTCATGTGTTGGCTGAACATGTTAGGGTTTATGTTGGTTTCTAGTACATGTTCTAGTTGAAGGTTAGGCTTCATCTTGGTGGAACGTGTTATGGTTTATTTCTCAATTGGGTTTAAGGATCTACTTTTAAATTATGTTTGTATGGTTAGGGTTCATATATGTTTTTTTAGTGTTAGGGATTATGTTGGTTAACATGTTCCAATCTCATGCTAGTTTCTAGCTAATATCATGTCATGATAGATAAAATATATAAAATAAAACACAAATACATGTATGTTCAAAATAAATTTTCAATATAACACGTTAAGGTTTATGTTGATTTATGTTTCAGTTTCATGTGTTGGTTTCATCTTAGGTTTCATGTTAGAGATCAATATGGTTAGGGTTTCATGTTAGGGTTCATGTTAAGGTTTATGTTAAAATTTATGTTTTAGTTTCATATTAGGGTTTGATGTTGGTTTCATAAATTAGGGTTTCACATGATAGGGTACAATTTTATGTTTAATATGAACTTTGTATAGTAATGTTTTCTAATGTCTTGTAACATTTTCCTAATGTTTTGTAACATTTTATTGAGGTTTTCTTAGGTTTCATGTTAGGGTTCAATATGGTTAGGGTTTCATGTTAGGGTTCAATATGGTTAAGGTTTCATGTTAGGGTTAATGTTAGATTTTATTTTGATTTATGTTTCAGTTTCATGTTAGGGTTAATTTGTTAGATTTTATGTTCATTTATGTTCCATTTTTATGTTAGGGTTAATTTGTTAGAGTTTATGTTGATTTATGTTTCAGTTTCATGTTGGTTTTATGTTTTGTAACATGTTCCTAATATTTTGAAACATATGTAATAAAACTAAATTAATTAACTAAATAACATTTTTGTAAGTAACATTTTCCTAATTTAAAATTTTCCTAACATACCATTTTACTAATGTTTTGTAACATTTTCCCAATGTTTTGAAACATATGTAATAAAACTAAGTTAATTAACTAAGTAACTAACATATGATCTTAACTAAAAACAAAAATCTACATAAAATAATATTTTAGATTTTCTAAAATTATAAATAACAACATTAAAACAAAAAAAACCAAATAATAGTACTACATTAATTTAACAAAAGAAAACTTAAAAAATTTTAAAAAACATTAAAAAAAAAAACCTACCTATTTTCGGTCGAAGTACTCCTATTATGCTCAGCAATTCTCGGAAGGCGCTCAGTGTAAATGAGCTGCTCTAACTAAATTTCAGGGTATATTAAATTTTTAGGGGTTCCGGCCGAACCCGTTTCGGCCAGACTAGTTCTGGCCAAAACGGTTTCGGGCGGGACTCACCTGCCACATCGACGCCACATGGCACCGCATGTGCGTCACGTATGTATGATGAAACATGTTCTGGCCAAAACTGGTCTAGCCAAAACAACTAAAATGGTCCTCATGTGTGACATAGCTCTGTACTCTTACCCCATAATGACTCAAGTAGGAGTAACAGGTACAATTATCCTTGACTTAATGGCAACGTAAATGTGATAACTAATGAGGAGATGTAAGATATAGGGTTGAATGAAGAATAAAGTTGACTTTCAATAGATGCACATTGACAAAGACTTGATAGACAAATTCTTATATCAGAAATAGAACCCTAAAATTGCAACTAACCTATGGATTCAATTTTGTGTTAATCCGGAGGGACTAGGTCAAGTGGGTTAGTCTAATTGTAGGACTATGATTACTAGATCTATATTTTCCTGAGACAAGAGCAACTAGATCAAACTAATCCCCACACTTTTAACTATTTGTACTTGCAGACTATAGTCAAGTTCCTATAATTTCTAGATTCTATACAAAAACTATCCCTACATGTTTATGTGCATAGAAAAGATTTTTTTTTTTGTGTAGAGAGAGGATTGCCTTAGTCAAATCCTAGATTGGAATCAACCTGAAAATGAATTAAAATATGCTTGAAAGGAATGTGCGTTGATATAATGTAGAGGCTAGATCTAAAACATGAAATGTCTTATACCTTGATAGTATAATTCTTCTTTGAATGTGATCACAAATTTTGATACAATATATTCACCCCACACAAAAGCCTAAAAGGAAATCATGAAAGACATACCTTGCAAAATTTTGTAGTTTGCCATAATGCTTGATATTAAGAAGGAGAATGACTTGAATGCTTAGATGCTTGCACTATGATCTTCTTCCATAATTGTGGTATGCTCTACGCGGCCTTCAATGAGGCATAGAAGCTTGCTATAATGGATAAGATTGTCTTGGATGCCTGAAATTTGCCTTGGGATGCTTTCAAGTTTCTAAAATCGTAGATACATTCTTAAGTTCAACTTATGATTATGTTATGATCCCTTCTTTTACTCCAAATGAGAAGAGGTTATTTTCTTATATACCCGTCACAAACATTTTGGGGCTCAAAACTTAAAGAACGTCAACGGGTATTTAAATTTCCTTCTCAACTATTAAAACCAACTCTTTATTCCAATTTTGAGGCAAACATTTGAGAATAGGCTGAATATGTCAACCCATTTTTGAGAATAGACTTACTAGGTTAGCCTATTCCCTCTAAGGTCCCCCAAAATTTGGGCCATGGGTCCAAATTGAAGTGGGGTTGCCTGAATGGAAAGCATAATTGAGGCTCAAATATTGAAAATTAATGGAGGAGACCATACATGCCAAAATAGGGTCAATCTAAATAAGGAATGGCATAGTGATCCAATTCTAGGATGATATAGATCCAACAACTTGCTAGTTGGTTAAGGAATCTAAGCGGTAGATGGAAAGTAATTCTTTAGGGAGTTTTTTGATAAACTCGTTGATTTTTGGAGGTGCACTATTGTATATAGAAGTTGTATGAGCCTTGAGAATTAGATCCAAAAAACATATCAATTTACCAGACCCTCTGTGAGGATTCCACCTTAGCCAAAAAATGAAATCTCTAGTAAGGATATTTAAAAAAAAACCTCAATATAGAATGCTTCTGACCCATGAAGGCAAAAAGAAATCATTTACAAGGTTAGATAATATTGTTAAAGATATTAGCAATAACTTTACTACTATTGGTCTAATACCCACTTTCTAATCACTAATATTCTCCTAGGACAATGTTAGAGCATTTATTGGCTGATTATAAATAATCTCAGTTGACGAAACTACTTACTAAAGTGGTCTAAGAAATAGTTCATATGCCATTTACAATCAGCTTGCAAACTAAAATATGTTAAACACACAAATATATTGTTGCAATGAAAGAAAGAATATTATCATCAAAATGTGAGCATACTGAAAATAGAGCATATTCCAACTATAAATATTCCACAATGACAATTGAACTAAAAAATATTACAATATACAAAAAATTTGCACAAATATATCATCTCATATGTGTCACATGGATACTTTTAGAAATAATAAAATAACTTGCAAAACATATAGATCCCTTCAATAAAACTATTAAAAAATTCTTGTAATATATATATTTTTCCTAAAAATACACCTTTTTTTGGGTGTGCATCTTGTCAGTGTTTCGATCAAACCGATGCATAAGTCCTGCCAGTCAACTTTATTTTCAGCTTTCTTGGTGTTAATGCGTTCAAATGTGGAATAAATAAATGAAACCGATGAAAACCGGCCGTTCTCATCAGTACTTAAAAAAACTAGTGAATGAAATCACATGGGATGCAAGAGAAACAGCCAAATGGGTTGAAACAAAACAACTGAAAGGGAATTTTTTCTTCGCTGGTTGCAAACAAAGCAAAACTAGATTCCCTCTTATTTAAAGGTATACAATTTGCTTGTATATGACGGCATTGAATTTATCTCAATATACCGCTCATTATATATATTTAAATCTAAAGCCATAATGAGAAACAGCTGCCGAGTAGCTTAGTTTTTATAGATATTGTAGGTAAGAGCAGTTTTACAATTTAATATAAAAGCAGTCTTTGATTAAGTGGATAGATTTCCCACTCCACCCAAAACTTTTAATTGTAGATAATCAATGAACCATACACAAACATCTCTTTCTTTTTTATCTGTTTAAGATACCCCCACAAGAGGATGGACAACATTTACGGCAAATGGTCTCAATAGCAGTGAATTATTTGATGAGAAAGTTTATGGGTTTAAATCATATGAAGATAGTTTATAGATAGAGAAAACAATAAAAAATTGTAAGGCGGAATAGTTCATGTTGCCATTTTGAAAAATGTTCAATAAGTGCGACCAAATGGAGTAGCTGAATCCCCCTAATTTTATTATTTTTTTGTCAAATGCAATTCAATTCATTAATAAAATTTGTTTTTTTTAAAAGGTTTATTTAATAATTTTGCATGCAATTCCTAAGTGTGTCTTAATTGACATTCATATTGGCCAATATGTGGGACCGACATTTAAGGTAGGGCAGAAGTTAAGTATACAAATTTGACATGTGTCTCTATTCAGGAGACTTTCTGGAGAACTTTATGTCCTTCAAAACTTTGGCCTGAAATAGAATCTATGCCATTGATTAGGAATCATCCAACGATTACAGGAAATAGGGTTAGTATATGTAATTGAATAAAAAATTAACTCACGATGCCCCTGGACCCCGCAAGGGGTGCTGCCCCCAAACCCCCGTTGACTACTTTGGGGGAAAACTACATCAATAAAAGTGGGGAAAATTTGACCTCTGAGTCTGATAATTGATTTTCTTCAAAAAATGAAAGATTCGCCAACATTTAATAAAAAATTTATATGATTGTAAAAAAATGGCCAATACAAATTATCATTTTTTTGCCAAAATAATAGAAGATTCACCAGGATTTTACGCTTTTACCTGGGGGGGTTCTTAAAGTTATCCCTAGTGTGAAGGAAATTGAGAGGTTTAATAATGACTGATATAAGATATATTGGGGTGGAAGAAGGGCTAGATTAGCCAACACAATTAATAATAAAGATGTCCATTATTGTCATTTCATGTCTCATTTGACCTGTCATTTATAATCAATTTATAATTTTTTGAATGTCCTTTTATCTTCAAAATATGTCTCATTCTATCATGTTATATTCTCACATACGCTTCATTCAAATATATAAAGTTGTCCAAGTCTAAAACTAGCTGAGTGTTGGTGTTTGTAAGTCCAGAAACCTCTTATAAACTTGACATGACGTTAAAGAAAGGTCACTAAGTTCATGATGTTACAAAGGCTGTAAGTTCATGGGTTTTGTGAAACTATGTCGAACAGAGAAAAAGATTTAGAAATCACCAATTTCACAACATTTCAATGTTTGTTGGTTTGTGAACTAAATCAAAGTGTGACGAAAAGGGGAAGAAATAAGTTCAAACATATTTAAGTTTTTAGGTTTGCAAGCTTGTTAAAATGCCAACATGGTTCTTAGGTTCACAAAAGGTGTGATATGGCTTGCCAAGTCAATAAAAGTGTGAATTCTTGGAAAAAAAGAATGATAGAAACTTGTTAATTAAGTTTCTCTAAGTTTGTGAGGTTGGAAAGTAATCAAAAGTATGGCCTAGTTCATCCACGAATAGTTTAGAGATAGGATAAAAAAATGTACTAATAATATCTATGTAATGCAGTTCTTATCAAACATACAAGAATCATGATTAAATCCATTACTACCAATTTGATTAATAACAACACTTTTTTTCACTAATATATAAGGTATATTAGGGTAGGAGAAAGTCTATTAGATTAGCCAACATTTGTACTAATAGTAAATTAATTATTGTCACTTCATTCCTCATTTGACCTATTATTTTCAATCAATTTAAGAGTTATTAAATGTGGCCTTTTGTTCAAAAGTTGTGTCTTTTTATCATGTTATTTTCTCTCATATACTTCAATAAATAATATAAAGTTGTCCAAATCTAAAACTACCTAATTTTTTTGTGTTTACAAGTTCATAGACCTCTTAAAAACTAGACAAAGAAACGTCACTAAGTTCATGATGTCACAAAGTTTGTGTGTTTGTGAACATCGTGAAACTGTGAAAAGGAGAGAAAAAGATTCAAAACTCACAAACTTTGTGATGTTGTAATGTCTCTTGGTTTGTGAACTCAATGAAAGTGTGATGAAAAGGGAAGTAATGAGATACCCCATAAGTAAGTCTATATATTTGTAAGATTGTCAAAATGCCAACATGTTTTTAGAGTTTACAAAAGATTTGATGTGGATTTCCAAGTGAATAAAAGTGTTAATTCTTAAAAAGAATAATGAGAAACTTTCTAATTAAGTTTTGCTAATTTTGTGAGCTTGCAAACTAATAAAAAGAATGAAATAGTTAATGATACAATAGTTTAAAGATAGGTGTGATGTGTTTTTATTGTATATGTGCACTTATACCACACAACACTCAATAAGACTTTGAATTAGTATCTTAGAATCAAATTTAATCCAATTCAAGCCATTAAACTACTAAAATCATCATATTTCTTCCTACACAAGAAGATCCAATTGAATTATATAAAATGCTCTTAGGTTAACACTAATACATTTCAATATACAATCCTATGATGGAAGATTTAATTCAAAATGCTCAAATGCATCTAATTATGATGTTTTGCAAACTAAAATGATCTCGATTATGCTCCTAAAGTGAACTATCCTAGAATGAAATTAGCATTATCTAGTTGCAATGAATGATCTATATGCAAATTCCTTGATTGAGATGGTTTTATAGATTTCCTTTTCGAGAGAAAATTCAAATTTGAATTCGATGGTTGGGATTAATCCACAAAGAGAGGTTGAGATTAGAACCTTGTGTAGACCTTATGGGTCGACATATTGTCAATTAGTGTCAAAAAACTTAGTCATCTAGTATCGAACGAGCCAGCATGCATTACACAAAGTCCCAAGTGATCAGCATTGCACGAGTGATCAACATTGCCCGAGTCACCAACATCACCCAAGTGACAATTTATCACCCGAGTAGACTTTTGGACCCGAGTGACAGTTTGAAGCCGACCTTGCATATATTGTTCAATATCATTTTCTTAATTGCAAACCAACTTGTAGAGATATTTGTTTGGATAAGATATATATGTAAGATAGTTTATTTTATCCAAAGTGGAAGAAAGCAAGTACCAATGTTTGGTGTAGACATGCGAATGGCAGTCTGATTAAAGAGAAGAATTATTCAAGACATTAGAGTCTCATCTATCACATTTAGGTGATCAGTTATATTTAGAACGATGATATTCAAAAATCATAGTTACATAGAGAAGATCATCAACTTGTTCATTCTAACAGGTGGATTAGCAAAATTCTCTAACAAGGTGGACCTAACAGCCCTTTATCTAAATCTTAACAGAGTTGCATTACTTATTGTATTGTACAAAATCCTTTAACAAGGTGGACCTAACAGTCCTCTCTATGTTCCTAATAGGGAAGACCATTACAAGTGGTCATTGTAAGCTCTAACAAGCTAAATTTATACTACAGTACTAAATCTTGTGGGTATCATCCCCACCCCAGTTTTACTTTCTTTTGGAAGGTTTCTGGGTAACCAAATATTGTTTTGTATATGATTCTTTACTTTCAAGTTCTATGCATGCAAACAAATAAGTTAATCTAATTGTGGATTAAATAGATTAATTTTTACTGGTTCCTAATTCACCCCCCCCCCCCAAGTCACTGAGAACATCATATATNCCCCCCCCCCCCCCAAGTCACTGAGAACATCATATATTTCCAATAATTGCTATCAGAGCATTGGTTCTCTTATCAGAAGTTTAACAACTTGAGAAAAGATCAGAAGCTATGGAAACATACAGACTGGAGAAAGCCATTGAGAATGAGAAGATAGATCTTAATGTGGCCATGGATCAAATCATAATACTTAAGGAGCAGCTCTCTCTTTCCCTGAAGAGAAGAAAATAATTAGCATTGTAGATGAATGACAAGAACTATATAGAAGAAATAATTGAAGACTTTTGCAAGGATAGAAGTTTTGAAGAAGCTGATGCTGCCATTGAAGACTTACTTGCAAAGAATCTTACTTTACATGAAGAATTCGGAAAGTCGAAAAGAGAACAAGAAATTCACTCAATCAGAATATGTGAAGTCATGGAACTAAAGAGCAAAGAACAAGATGACAGAAATAAAGCACAATAAGATAAAAGATTGCTGATTACAAAATTAGAAGAAAAAGAAACTGAAATCCAACACTTGTCAATTTAGTAAACTGATTTGGTAAGTCAACTCAACAATGCAACACAAGAAGGTGTCAATCTAAGGATAGAAAATGAAAAACCATGGAATGATCTCAATACTGAAAAGGTAACAAATTAAAGTATGATGAATTCACAAACTAGCATAGATCAGGCAAAAAAATTTAGACATCAAGGACTGACTTGATTAGGTTATGTTGAACAAGGTGAATCCTCACAACAAGGAGCTCAAAACAACAACAAACCTACGTACAATCATTATGATAAGATAGGGCATACATCAAATCAATGTTAGAGCAATGGAAATTCAAAATTTAATGGTAAATTTTAAAGTTGTAACAAACATGGACATAGAGCAAGTGAATGCAAAGAGAAACCTAAGTTTGAAGGAAAATGCTACAAGTGCAACAAACAAGGTCATAGATCTTTCGAGTGTAGAACTAAGAAGTGGAATACTGCTGAACAATTAGCCAAGGCAAGTTTTGGTTGGGATTACAACACATGCTACATATGTTGTCATTGTGGTGAATATGGACACATTGGTGCAAACTGTATGAAGACTCACTTTAGAAGAAGAGATCCTACAAAGAGATGTTATGTGTGCAAGCAAATCGGTCATCTAAGCAAGAACTGTATGAATAGAGAAAAAGTTTATACTAGTTTTGAGAATGGAAAAGCCAAAGTCTTAGAAAGCAGAACTCAGATGAGTAAGCAATGGGTAAGGAAATCTTCAAATAATTCAGATCATTTAAGCAACGAAGGATCTAATGACACCCTAAATAGTGAGCTGGGTGGATCTAACATTACAGAATAGGAATATAAGGAGATGAATAGAACTGTGCAATGCAAGTTATCCTACATGACTTCCAGATAAGATAGAAAGTCCAAATCCACATATTGATGCATGAGTACATATTATAGTTCTACCTGAGTTAGAATATTAGTGACACCCAAGCTACTCTAGCTTAAGCAAGTTGATTCAGGCAGTATTAATAATTGGAAATTCGGTTTCACCCAAGCTTCTGAGTGAATCTTGGATAAATACCCGAGTCATGCCAGCTTCTTTGTACAAAGCATTTAATGTAATAATCTAATGGTTGAAAATCTCTTATAAGTGAAGGATTGTAAGGATTATTGCTTACAAAGTTTTTAGTTCACAAATCATTTAGAGCCCTCAGTGATTCAGTGCAAATTCATGATTGAAAGCGGAGTTTGATCATTTCATTCGAACAATATGGCATCCACTGATGCAGCCACTTCTGGAGGTCATAACTTTTGACTCAGATGTGGTTTTTGGCTGGAATTTTACAGGCGAATTCATGAGCTAGAGTTAATGGAAATTCCAACTTAGCTAGCTCTGATGGTGGCCGTTTTGACATATTTTCAAGAGCCTGAAGTTTCATCTCGACCTCCAAAATTGGCTTTTTCTATTTCTTTCCAATTTTTTGAGTTTTTATTTTGTAATAAATCTGAAATCCTGTTTCTAATTTCGTGGATTAGTTGGCAATTCATCATGCCTTAGTTGAGAGATTTTCTTGGGAAAAATAAAGATTCTTAGGATGAGCTTTAAAAGTTACCAAAAATGGAAAAATATGTTTTTTTCTCAAAAATCTACCAAATATGGTAATTTTTTGAATTGTAATAAGTAGGAGCTTTCTTTCTCTGGAGAGGCAGAGTAGATTGGACATAGTTAATGAGAATTTGAGGTTCTATTATTCTGGCATTGTGTTATTTTCTCTGAATTGTTGTTTCTGTGGTTTTGGGCTACATCATCCACTTCCAGTAGCAAGGTCAAGAAAGGTTCTGAAATGTTGGTGAGAAATGCAATTTGTGATCCTCTATTTATTAAGATTCTTCCAGCAATTGCAAAGGAAATAGAATTTATGGGAACTCATTCCCTAATTCCTCCGAGAGTGTTATTGGTTAATGACATCCAAAGCTTCTATCACTACAACATACATGAGCTTGGAACCATTGAGATGAACAAAGCATATGATGAATTATGTACAAATGGGATTCTGAAGCCCAAGAATAAGCACCTCAAAACTAAGGGTTTGACACACATCATGCACATGCTAAGGGATTTATAGATAAAATGGATGAGATATATGTTCTTATCTATGTCCACAACATGCAACTATAGTTAGAACATCCTGTGAATATTAGGAAGCAAATAATTCACCATGTCACTAGGCTCCCTATCTTAGAAAAGCCGAAAGCTACCAAAACCCTAACCAGGGATGACCTAGCTGAGTTAACACTTGCCGAGTGGGATGATAGAGGCATGAGACTTAACTGAGTAACTGATATGGAATATAAATTTGGCATTCATGTTATATCCCACAAGATATACATTTTGAGCAGACCCAATAGTGTTGTGTGTGAAGTTGTTGACCTAGCATACAAAGTGGTGAAGAAGAATCTAGTATTCGACATAGCAAAATTTCAACTCGTCCAGTTGAGAAAGAATATGGAAAGCATTCGAGTATCCAAAAAAAATTCATGTAAGTTTGATTCTCTTCTAATATGTATACTCTTTTATGTTGAGAAGTTATTTCCCTCCAAGGGTATAGTAGCATGGAAGAGGGATAGACCAATAATCCATCAGATTAATGAATTCATAGTTGAGTTAGTAGATAAATTTGATAACATTATGGATGGATACTTTGATAATTTCAAATAGAAGATTCAGAGTAGGTACAAAATTCCAAAACAACTAGTTGAAGATTACAAAGATGAAATATGTTTCCTAGTTTATTGTGATAAGGTTTATATACAAGCAGTAAAGCCTAGGGTTGCATGGGTAAAACACTTGCCATATGAAGTCAAGAAAGATGAAACAAAAGATATCATAGAGGCTCTTGTAAATGAACCTTCCAATCCAAAGGCACCCTAGTTTGGAACATATGAGGAAGCAAAGAACATGATATCTTTGGAGAATGAGATTCCCAAGATATTGAGAAGAGGAAAGAAGAGGCTTGATACATTTAAGAAGAAGTATGGTAAGACCTCTGACTCTCCTACCATCTCTGAGAGTAAAAATGATATAGTTAAAATAGAGTATGTTGAATCTAAAAAGGAAGAGACTAATATTGAACCTCCATAGAAGAAGAGGAAGGCAACACCCAAACAAATAAAAGGAAAACACCCAAATAGAATAAGGCACTACCCTTGTTGTCACCTTGAGGAGATCAAGGAGAAGACTTGTACTCAGTGATGATGAGGATGATGATGAAGAATATTATACTATGGTTTTCATGAAACCAATGCCCACACTTGATCAGAAAATTAAAGAACTAAGAGAAGGAAGAACCATGAGTTCTTTGAAGTCACTAAATTATGCTTATAGAATTGAATAAGAAAAGAAGAAGATTGAGGAAGCAGTGGTGAAGAAGATGGCAAAGTGGAAATGTGACCCCTCCAAGCTGAAGATTCATATGACTGAAGACCTATTCAAGGCAGTCTCTATTCCCTGGAACAATTCAATCCAAATTAAAAAGGACATAAGGGAACATGCATTGAATCAAGTCATGCCTGCAATGAAAGGAAAAGAAGTGAAAGAGGCCTTGAGAAAATATCAAAATAATCGCACCCCCAGATCCAGGGCATTCCAAATATTGAACAAAAATAGAGAAGATGTAGTTCAACGTGCCACATTAGTGTGGAAATCAATATTTGAGATAACAAAAGATAATGTGAAGGAAGAAGTACCAAGTAAAGACCCTCCAAAATAGGAAAATGATGATACATTACCCAAGGTACAGACTATTGAAGAGTCCAATGCTGAGAAGATTACATTTGAGGTAATGGCATCATTACCCCAATCTCCTATCCATATATAGTACCTCTAAGCAAGGACAAGGTTACAGAATCCACATCTGAACAAGCAGAGACTGAGCCATAAGCTCCACTTACTACTGAGCCAAGCATACTCAAGTCAGAGAAAGACAAGGTAAATACTTCTACTCGCAGTATTGAATCATTGGTAAACATTGATTCAACAATTGATACTGTAAAGGTCAATGACCTAATTGGAATGAATATTGAAGAAAAAGATGACGAAGGTAAAGGTAAGGAAATTATTTCTTCATCGAGTCCTAAGACAAAATTAGTAATTAATAATTAGATAGATCTTGATAAAGAAATTGTGTTTACAAATTGGGATCAATCTAGCTTATTTGTAGAGCAAATGGATATTTTGCGAGAACTGTGGAAGAAAAGAACTACATAGCAGAAGCTTTGAAAGGAAAGACAAAGGAATAAAGTACTTGAAGATGTCAAAGTCATATTTATAGATGCATTGCAGATTGAATTCAATGAGAGTGACTCAATAATGGACCAAATTGTTGACATTGTCCACAAGTTCAACACAGATATTAATGGACAAGAGAAGTTACTCGAGAAAGAAGAGAAGAAATTTGGGAACAAAGTTCTAGAAAACATTGCAAATAATATTGCAATTGACCAAGTGTAGCTTAAAAATATCATCAGCACTCTAGAAACCACCATGACCAATGTGGTAGAATTGTTTGTAAAGTTGAGTAACACCTCTAACTTTACTATGCAGATCAAGAACAAAATAGTGAAGATTGATGCAGATATGAAGGAAAGTGCAAGGCAGCTAGCACTTGACCCGAGAACAAGTTCTTCTCACTTCATGAAGATCAAGTATCTTACTGATCTACAGGCTGAATTGTTGAGAGAAGAAGCTAGAACTAGAGAATCACTTACGGCTATACAAAGCCAACTCCTACCACACATGGATAAAATGCAGAAAAGAATCACACATGCTAAGACACTCATTCATGACAACAATTTCTCAATTGCCAAGCTAATGATAGAGTTGTCTGCAGAGATACAAATTGAATTGCACATCATGAAGGTGCTACACAAAAATTGGGACAACACTTTGTCTCAGATTTTTAAGGTACATAGTGATTTCTTATCCTACTTTGGAATAACCTTGTAAATATTACTTTTTTGCTTTCTTGTAAAAAAAAAGGGGGAAATATCATTATATTGTAATAAAGGGAAAATATTATTGAGGAAACATATGTACAGTGAAACAAATACTTTACAAAAACAATTTTTGAAAAACAGAAAACAGAGTTAGTTGGACCCGAGCAGCAGAAGCAATGTCAAAACCCTAGTAGATAGTAAGGGTGATTTTTGACATATCAGACACAAAATTCAATGATAAGTATTTTTGTCACTAATGCCAAAGGGGGAGATTGTAGACCTTATGGCTAGACATAGTGTCAATTAGTGTCAAAACACTTGGTCATCTACTATCGACCGAGGCAACATGCATTATGTAAATTCCTATGTGATCAGTGTTTCCTGAGTGATCAACATTGCCTGAGTGATCATCATCACCTGAGTGATAGTTTATCACCCGAGTAGGCTTCTGGACCCTAGTGACAGTTTGAATTCGATCTTGCATATATTGTTAAATATCATTTTGTTAATTGCAAGTTGACTTGTAGAGATATTTGTTTGGATAAGATATATATGTAAGATAGTTTGTTTTATCCAAAGTGGAAGAAAGAAAGTGACAATGTATGGTGTAGACATGAGAATGGCAGACTGATTAAAAATAAGAAGTATTCAGGATAGCAGAGTCTCATCTATCACATTAAGGCAATCCGTTATATTCAAAAGGATAATATTCAATAATCACAATTGCACAGAGAAGATCATCAACTAGTTCATTCTAATAGGTGGATAAGAAAAATCCTTTAACAAGGTCGACCTAGCATTCCTTTATCTAAATCTCTTAATAGAGTTGCATTACTTATTGTATTGTACAAAATACTTTAACAAGGTGGACCTAACAGTCCTCTTTATGCTCCTAACAGGGCAGACCATCAAAAGTGGTCATTGTATGGTCTAACAGGCTAAATTTATACTACAATACTAAATCTTGTTGGTATCACCCCCACCCCAGTTTTACTTTCTTTTGGAAGGTTTCTAGGTAACCAAATATTGTGTTGTGTATGATTCTTTACTTTCAAGTTCTATGCATGCAAACAAATAAGTTAATCTAATTATGGATTAAAAGTATTAATTTTTATTGGTTCCTGATTCACCCCCCCTCTCAGTCACTGGGCACATCATATATTTCCAACACCTTGAGTGATCCATGTCCTCTCATTGGATTGGTTAATGAGTTTACTTTTAGGCCATGTTGAGGTGGATTTTAGAATAATTAATTAATTTTATTTAATTAATAACTCTATCCATGTAGATTTTTGAATTTGATTTATTCAATTAGGCTAGGATTAATTAATGACTTAATTCCTTCTTCTTTTACGATGAGCCTTTGATGTTTGATCATTTCATTTATGATTTTTTTTATAAATTGTGCAATTAAATCGCTCTAATTCAATTACACAATTAAGATTGAGACTGGATTTGATGTCTTGATTATGATCTAGGGAAATTCGATTGAGATTTAAGCCTCTAATAAAACCAGACAAATTTTAGGTGATTGCCTTTGCCCATCTTTGAATTGATGTGCGATCGGCATGTTGATTGAAAGAATGTCTGATGTCAATAAGATTCTGATTGATTGAATAGTTTGACATGAATCCTAGTGAAACTATTCTTGATTAGAAATTGATGAAAATGATAAAAAATAACCAATTTGATGTGATGTGATGAAATTGATTATCATTAGGATAGATTCTGAAGGCTTGATCAAGTAATCATTTTGATGTGATGTGATGAAAGTGATATCTGGCCAGAAGATCCTGAGAGATTAAACAAGTAACTAGTTTGATGTGATTCGATGGAACTGGTTACTTTTGAAAAGTTTGATTGAGATAACTACCTTGGTTTGTATTCTGATGAAGTAAATTATCTATTGATGTACTAATAAGGAGATAATAAATTTTATGTGGTTGGATGAAATTCTTATGCCCCTAGTGATATTGAAACACGTATACTGATAAGTGCATGCATTTTCATATTGGATATGATGAAACTAGTTGTCATATGATTTAATCAATTGATTTATTGATTTAGGACAATCAACTTGATACGATTCCTAATGAAGTTGATGCCCTAGTGATGAAATTCTATTTTGTTATGGAACCTAATTTGAAGATTTGATTTTTGAAGAAGATTTGACAAATTCTTTGAGTTTTGATGAAATGATAGGTTAAGTTAATAACCCGATAAGTTTATTGATTGATGAAGAAGATTTAAAGAAAATATGACGATGCCCCAGTTATTGCAAAATTTGGATGATATGATCACTTGGTTGATTAGATTGATGATACCCCCTTGGATGGAAAAAAGAAAGAAAAGAAAACACTTTATGACACACCTTTATTAATTAATTATGTCGTTCTCAGTTACTAAAATATTTGGGGTGAATTTTTATTTTGATTCCAACAATGACAATAATGATGAGATCGTGGTGATCTTTCCTTTTGGCATAGAGCTCTAGATGATCTAACTATTGTGGAGTGGATACCATATTTGGTTTGTGAGGAGTGGAGCAATGATGCTTGAGAGATGCTTCCTTCCTGTACTAAGAGGTATCTGATTGGTTAGATCCAACACATTATAGAGAGATACCTAGTTACATGTGTACTATGTCAGTTTGGGATGACACAAATGATGCCATGGGGTGTTTCTTATTATGCTAGGATGAGAGACGAGGAGACCTAGTGGGGACCAAGATCACATTATGACACAGTCGTAGAGGACTATCAATGGTTAGTTCATGTTCATTCGGATTATGCTAATTACATGACTTATATTGGGATGACAGTTGACTATTCCTATTATTTTGTACAACATCTCTTTCCATGGCTTACTCATTCAGATGAGGTAGTACCTATGATAGCAGAATCTGGTGGTGATAATGATGGGGATGAGAGGGGTGGTGGGGTAGTGAGATCATCCTCGGATATACCAGCTCAGAGGGGTGGAGATGATGGTGGTAGGGGAGGTAGAGGAGATCTTGGTGGTAGGAGAGGTAGAGATCAGAGTAGAGTTGAGTTTGGTATCTTGGTAGCTCTTGGTGGAGTTTCTACTAGTGGTGGTGGTGGAGATGGTAGTGGTAGCAATGGTGAGTAGAGGAGCCCGAGATTCACGATTATTCCTCCATATTCTATGTCTTAGATAGGTCCTTCGTAGTAGAGGGATTCTCATCCACAAAAACATTTATCATCACAAACTCCATCTTATTTTGCACATATTTGTTCTAGATCCCAGATGTCTTATTCTTCACAAGTTCTTCCACCTGACAGAGGTGCTTCAATTACGCAAGGTCAGAGTAGGTAGGTACCTCCAATAGTGCCAGTTAGACAAGATGTTTCCATGATTACCAGATTATTATAGGAGAGAACCTAGTTGAGGACACATGTAGTTGTATTATAGGCACAATAATCTGAATTATGAATTAGATTATAATGCCTAGTGTGATACATTTGGTATTGTCAAATTAAATATAACAACTAGAAGACTAACAACATAATGGCAAGCCAAAAAGTAATCCATTTTGTTTGAAATTAGAGTTTATACAAATATGATAGATCCCAAGGGTCACTACAATCCCTTCGAAATGAAATGAAGAGTCCTCATAATTTTTATTACAAATAAATTTATTAAAAATACCAAAAAAATTCAGAAAACTATATAAAATCTAGGCCCACTTCAAGAAGGGGTAACTTTCTAGTCCTAGGTTAGATTTGTGAATAATTTACTTCGTTAGAAAGATAATAAAAAAATTCTAGAACCAAAACTAGGAGGAAACACTATTTATGGACCCTCCATAGGTGTGATAGGCTCTTAAATTCCCTAAAGACCTTCAAAAATGTAGTTTACTAAGACAGAAAATACTAAAAAAATAGATTTCAATATTTTCCTAATTCCATCCTAATCATTCCTCCCCCTTGAGAGGAAACGGGCCGCATAGCACTAATATTTTGCAACAAATAAGGAAATGGTGCTTGAATTTGTTCCTTAGTTAACCACTTTACTTGATGAGGATGCTAACCAGCTTGAACCACCCAATAAAGAGGAATGTTCTGATTTCTCAAAGTCTTTAAAATAACTTCAATAACATTGTCACACTGGGCTGGAACAATAGTATATGATTTTGAATTTTGAGTGTGTTCACTAACTTGGGAAATTTCCAACAAAGGATGAAAATAGGGTCTCAATAATTTGATATTGAAAATTGGATGCAGTCCCAAAAAGGATGGAAAATTAAGTTGAAAATCATTTTCACCAACTTGCTTCACAATAGTATATGGGCCATAACAAAGAGGATGAAGCTTCATGTTTGGCCTGTGAAGGTGCTCTTTGTGAAGATGTAACCATACCTTGTCACCAATATGAAAGTGTCGAGTATTTCTATGTTTATCATGTCTTTCCTAATACTTCTTATTACTTTGTTGGAACATCTCATGAACTTGTTGTTGTAGATGTCTAATGTTATCAATGAATTTTTCTTCTTTATCTACCTCCTTGTCAGCATTCAATAGACTATCAGATTGGAAAACTGGTAGTGTTACATCCATAGGTACCAATGGTTGATACCAAAGACAAACCTCAAATGGAATATAGCCTATAGTACTATGGAGTGCATGGTTGTAGCTGTGTTGCATGTAGGGTAAGATTTCATCCCATGTGCAAGCATATTTTGAATGATACATCGGTAAGATATGAATGATCATTTGATTCACCACTTCAGTCTTCCCATGTGTTTGGGGATGGAATGTTGTGGACTTTGTCAAGTTTGTGTCCATTTTATCCCATAGTACAAACCAAAATTTTCTGATGAACCTACTATCCCTATCAGAAATAATTCTTTTTGGCAAACTAAAATGAACCGTGGCATGTTCAAAATATAACTTGGCAGCCTCTTCTGTAGAAATCATCTTTTTACAATGTACCATGATAGCCATTTTATAAAACCTATCTACAACAACATATGCACAATCATGCCCCCGCCTGGTAGTTGGAAGCCCAGACATAAAATCCATTGAAAAATACTTCCATTGCTTATCAGGAATAGGTAATGGTAATTATAGAACCAACTTATGATTTGTTGGCTTTGCAATTGCACATGCTACACAAGCTTGTATATATGAAATGATATCCTACTTCACATTTGGCTAACATAAATACTTTTGAAGGATAGAAATAGTCAAGTACCAATACGAAAATGTCCTGCAACACGTTTCTAGTGAGCTTCCCATATCATTTTCTTTCGTTCCTCGGTGGGCACATATATATATGACCAACATGGAAAAGCAACCCATCCTACAAGACAAAATAAGAGACACACTTTCCTTCTACTAAATTACTATAGATTTTAGCAAAATCAAGGTCAACACCATATATCCCATGTGGATGATTGATGACCACATGAATAAAGAATTATTGTCAAACTTGCAATTGGAGGTCTACTCAATTAATCTGCCACTTTGTTACTACTTCCTTTTTATGATGAATATTAACGTGAAATTGTCATAGATAAGCTAGCCACCTTTGATGTCTATCATTCTACAACTTCCCTTATGTTTGCAAGAATTGAAGAGGTTTATGGTCTGTATGTATAATAGTTTCCTTTCCTAGTATATAATGTTTCCATTGTTTGTAAGCCAGAACAATAGCATATAAATCCTTGTCATAGGTGGGATATCTATGTACTTTATCAGAAATTTTTTTACTATGATAGGAAATAGGATGCCCATGTTGCATGAGTACTGCACCCAGACCATAATCAGATGCATCAGTTTCAATCTTGAATGATTGTTTCAGATCTGGGAGGACTAGTACTGGTGCTGAACATAATCTTTTCTTTAACTCCTTAAATACTTGTTTCTTTGCCTCTATCCACTGAATTATTTCTTGTGCTCCACTCATTTGTGATTAATTGAGAGGCCATGATATATGTGAGAAACCAAAAACAAATATGCGATAGAAGTTGGCTAAGCCCAAGAAGCTGCAAAACTCTGTGAGAGTTTTAGGAGATGGCCAATCTTTGATTATTTGAATATTTAACTAGGTCAACATGAAAACCCTCAGTATGAATGATATACCCTAATTATTGAATACTTTGCATACCAAAAGAGAACTTCTCAATGTTGGCATAAATTTTGTGTTGTTGTAGAGTTGAAAGAACTTGTTCAACATGTTGCAAATGCTTAGACCAAGTCTTCCTAAATATGAGTATGTCGTCCAAATAAACAATCATAAAAGAATCAATTAATGGTCAAAGAACATAATTCATGAGCCTCATAAATGTTGTTGGGGCATTTGTTAGGCCAAAAGGCATATCCAACTATTCAAACAAACCTTCCTTAGATTTTTAATTGCAGTATTCCACACATCTCCTGTATCAATTGGTACCTGGTTATATCTTGATTTTAAGTCATTTTTTGTAAAGAACTTAGCCCCCCTAAGTTTGTCCAACAAATCATCAATTCAATGGATTGGATATCTATTTTTCACACTAACTTTGTTCAATTTCCTATAATCAATATAAAGTCTCCATGTCCCATATTTCTTTGTAGCAATAAAAATTGGACTTCCATAGTGTGAAGCACTTGGATGAATATTTCCTTTCTGAATCAACTCTTGAATTTGTCTCTTGATTTCATCATTTTCAAAAACTAACCTTGTATATATTGGATCATGTGGTAGTGGTGTGCGTGGGACTAAATCAATAGAGTGATTGACTGGATAGTGTGTTGGAACTCCCATCGGTGATTTAAAGACACTATGATATTATTTCAAAAATGTATCCATCTAACTTTGTTGATTTATTGTTATGGATACCTTAGCATATGTATTAAGGACAACTAACTTTGCTTGTTCAGGGCAAACCATGAGCAGGACAAAACGTACAGTTTGAGAAATCAAACATTTACATTATTTAGCACAAATTAAAGAATGAGTTTGTGTTGGACATACCTCTAGTATTCGATACCTCTTCCCACCAAGGTTGATTATAACACTACATGGACTGGATTCATACACTCCATGCCTCTGATACATATAAGGTTTCCCTAGCAAGACATCACATACATCCAGCGGTGCTACATCACATATCACTTCATCCTTGAAAGGCTTGATTGAATATGGTAGATGAAACTATTGATTTATTTGAATATCTTGTGCCTCATCTACCCATCCCATATAGTATGGTTGTGGGTGTCTTGTCACTTTCAAATTCAATCTTTTGATTTTCTCCCTAGATAAAAAAAAATCTTTTGGCTCCCACTATCAACAATAAAATGTAGAGGCTTTCCATCAACGCACATCTATGAATGAAAAAATCTCTCTTCATCTTCACGATGAAGTACTTTAGCAGTTGCAACTATGGCATATGGGTCTGCTTCTATGACAGAATCATTCTCCTTTTTTCTTAGAAGTATCTATTAATGATGATTCAGATTCAACTCCCTCTCCTCATATTTTTGTCATGAGATTTTTAGTACTTTGACAATCCTTTGTATTATGGGTTGGGGAATTATGCATCTCACACCACATGCCTATATTTGTCTTTGTCTTTTTTGCATCCCACCATGTGTTCTTAGGTGAGTTTGAGTGAGGTTCCCTAGTCACCTATTTTCCTACAAATTTGTTGTCACCTTCAACAATTAGCTTATTATTTGTAAAGTAGCCCCTATTCCCTTTCTGCTTGAATTTATCTTCAATTTTTGTATCATTTTTAAAGGCAATTGCCAATGTCTCAATATTCAAAAATTCCATCCCTATTTGAATATAGGTTTGAAGTCCACTATGATATTTTAGAATTTGATGCTTCTTTGAATCTTCAATACCAAGTTCTACTGAAAGTGAATGGAATGTGTTGGTGCAATCTTGCATAGACTGGTCCATCTTCTTTCAAAGAAGCTACCATTCTATGTATTTTTGTTCATAGACGTCCTCAAGAAAGTATGCTTCTTTTATGTATTCCACAAATTCTTCCCATGTGGGCTTCTTATCAAGAGATATTTCCAAACCATTTTTATTAGATAATTCCCGTGCTTTATTTGCTAATTTGGTTTCCCAGGATAATTTCACAGGGATTTCAGCTTTGAGGAGAGAAAATGTTATTTTTTCTGCATCTGAGAAATTGTTTACAGATAACTATCTATCCAATTTTAATAACCACTTATCAAAAGCTTCAACATTAACTTTTCCTTCAGAATTTGGGATGTCAAAATTTACCTGCACTTTGAAAGGGTTATTTCCATGAAACATCATTCTTGATCTAGAGGGTTTTTGATTATGTAGAAGGATTTAAAAATGACTCACCATCTCCTCTTGTTTCTTATTTAAATCCTCTTCCATTGACTACTTAATTGTATCATCTGACATCTTCGATTGTGTGCGCCTCAAAGGTGGATATTTTGACAAATCTTGTGTATCCAATCCTAATATTTTATTGGAGGACCTTATGTAAATTTTCATAAAGGATCCTTCCCACTCTGTTACCACTGATCTAAATTATGAATCAGATTACAATACCTGGTGTGATACATGCAGTATTGTTAAGTTCAATATAAAAAACAAAAGACTAACAACAAAATTGCAAGCCAAAAAGTAATCCTTTATATTCCAAATTGGATTTTATACAAATATGATGGATCCCAAGGGTCACTAGAATCCCTTGGAAATGAAATGAATATTCCTCATAATGTTAATTACAAATAAAGTCATTAAAACTACAAAAAAAATTAAAAAACTATATGAAACTTTTTGCCCAGTTGGATAAGGCATGACTTTCTTTTCCTAGAAATGCCCCCAAAGACCTTCAAAATTACAGTTTACTAAGACAGAAAATACTAAAAAATTAGATTTCTTCATTCTCCCAATTCCATCCTGATCACAGAGCTAGCAGATAGGGATAGGGCCTTAGATGTGGCACAACAAGATGCGGCACTACAACACAATTTTGCCTCATATTATTAGGAAACATATTTTTTGGTTGTTCCAGATGCTACTATTAGAGTACCTCCTTATTCACAGACAACCGCATAGTGACAGGGTGCACCTCCCACACCTATTGGATCATATGTACTTCCACTAGCTCCTCTGAGATATGATGTATGTAGTAAGGCCTAATGTACTATGTTTTTCCTTTTGATGTTCTTTTAGAGACATCTATTGTATCATTTTTTATACCCATGTTATACCACATACATAATATGTACTTTATTGATACTTGATGAGAGATATGTGATTATATGTTCTAGTTTTGATCTCATTGTACCTTTATCACTGACATTTATATGATTATGCTCGTTAGATTCAGTTCTATATGGTTGTTCTTTATGTTTTTACGATCTTTACAGGATGCTTTTTATTATGTCCATGCATATGTTTTATCCTTTATGATGTGGATGCAGATGAATAGATGCATTATGTTAATTATGTATATGCATATGCATGACAATCTATCACGACATTTATTTTTGGATTTTATTCTTTTATGATATGGATGCTTGATGCAAATGGATGAAATTTTATTTCTTTTTCTGTTAATTATATATGTTTATGATGATATGAAAATAGATATTTCCATGTAGCTAACATGTTATGTGGGTGTTATTTTTGTGTCAATGATTACAATACTTGACCATAGAGGAGACATTGTATTTTTTCATGTCATGATGGTGCAAATAAAAATTTCCCTCCCTAAAATGATGTGATATCATCTCTTATGAATGCAACTCCTAAAATGATACACAACTTCTTAGAATGGTATGCAACCTCCATCTTTGTCATTTATTTTTGTGTCAATTTCCATCATTGAGCTTTATTGGAATGTTTTGATATAATCGACACTAGTACACAAGCTACCCTATCAATATGAATATCATCTTTCTTGGACTCACGAGTATGTACAAATATCACTAGTACACAGTCGACCATGATAATATGAATACTAATTGTCTTAGATGTGCGAATCAGTACAATCATCATTGTTATTTACTTGACCATGATGATATGAATACTGATATTTTTAGATTTTATATTGCAATTTGATACAAGCATCAGTATATAATTGATCATGATGTCTTGAGTATCATTTGTGTAAATAGACAAGGAATGATTCTTCCAACCTTCATGAAGCATTCAAATAATCTAAGTCAAGGTATGTGAGGCTTTTCCACCTTAATGTGGAGGCTCTTATCATAGACACCTATATTATTTTTCCTTCAATTTTGTTTGAAAAGAACACCCAACAGAAAACAAACATTTATAAAACATTACATTCCTTCAACTATCTTCTAGTACTCATCAATTGATTAGCCAAACAAAGAAGGAAAAAATTTCACCTTCCTTCTAACATAGATATTTGCAGAGGTCTCTGATTTAGAGCCTTTCATGTAGCTATATTATGGTGTATATTTTTATCATCATAGGCCTCACCAAATATCTATGTAGACCACAAGAAGAAATCAAAGAAAAATATCTCGTCCCTTATCCTTGTGTCTCTAGCACTGGAGAATCACAAGTCATAATCCTTTCAATCATATCATACCACTTATCATTTTCATTCCTGTGTCTATTGATTGATGATATTGGGATATTGGATCAATTGATGAAAAGATGAGTGTTTAGAAACACTTTTGTTTGCTAATTGATATAGAAAATCAATGATGTTTCATTGGTGATGTTAAAAAAAATTGTTGTTTGCTTGGTGGTATTGAGAAACACTATTGTTTGATTGGTGGTATTGAGAAACACCATTGTTTGATTAGTGGTATTGAAAAATACTATTTTTTGATTGATAATGAATTATCCATAGTCTGAATACCATGTCCCTTTATAGAGACGAGACCTTACTTCAAGCCATGGTGACTAGTGATGGACCTACAAAGAAACAAGGTTTAGTTTGTGAACAAAGAGAATATCACCCCCTGTTGAAGGTTTACCAAAATTTTGATAGATAGAGTAGCTAGCTTACAAATTGTGTCTGTTTACCAAGTTCTCACCACTTGTGAAATTGCTATTTTGGCTACCAAGGTGCCTGTTTGCCAAGTTTTCACCAAGGCACTTCTTTTTTTATTTTTTTTATTTTTTTTGTATTTTGATATATTTGGATTTTTTTAATTTTGCCCAAGCACCTGTTTGCCAGGTTTTGACTAGGAAAACTATTTTTTAGTTCCTTTTGTTCTTTTAAGGATTTCATCAGGCTCAATTTGTTACTATTTTTGTTGATTTCTTTAGGACATTTTTCATTGTACAACTGTTACCTATAATGATCTAGGAATAGAACCTCTTCAAATGATTTGTATTGATTGGATCAGGAAGTGCATCTCCTTTTGTAGTGGCCAAATGATAAGCCCTAGATCCAAATACTGTTGTGATGATAAAAGTTCCTAACCAATTTGGTTCAAACTTGCCTTTCTTTTCTAAATGTTGTTGATTTTTAGGATTTTCATGTAGTACAAGATCTCCTACTTGAAACTCTCAAGGTTTGACAATTTTTGTATCCTTTTTCCATTCTCTTCTTATAGCCTTGTAGATGTTGAAAAGTGTCTTGGTTTCATTTAGAAAGAAGCTCTAGTTCTTGTAACCTTGAGATTATATAATCATAATCTATGATTAACCCTCGTAGTGATACTCTCAAAGATGGTATTTCTACTACAATAGGTAGAAATTCTTCTACACCATAAACTAGATAATAGTGAGTGTCTCCTAATGGTGTTCTAATACTTGTGTGATAGGTCCACAGAGCTAGATTTATGTGTACATGCCAGTCTTTTCCTGAGTCATTGGCTGTGCATATTAGAATCTTTAGAATGTTTTTTTTGCTTGCCTTAGCCTTTTCGTTTCCTTGAGGATAATATATAGACGAGAAATGTTGAGTAATATGAAACCTACCACATTTATGTGACATCTTTTTTCTTGAACTATTTACCATTATTTGTCACTATTGATGAGTGAATACCATGTCTGTAGATAATATAGTTAAGGATAAGCATTGAGATTTGTTTTTTAATAGTAGTGATTAGTGGTATAGCTTCAACCCAGTTCGTAAAGTACTATGTTGTTGTTATAATGAACTTATGTTGATTGGAAGAAGATGGGTAAATTTGACCAATCAAATCAAAGGCCCACTACTAAAAAGGCAAGTGTGTAATGAAAGGCAACAGTTCTCTTTCCAGGGTATGTATGAGATTACCATGGATTTGGCATTTCTTGCATGATTTCATCAATTTGACAACATCTTTCTCCATTGTGAGCTAATAGTATCTGATCCATAAGAGTTTCTTAGCCAGAGTGAGTTCGTTTGAATGTGATCCACAAATACCTTTGTGGACTTCTCATAAAGTTTTGTTTGATTCTTCAAGTTCTAAGCATATTAGTAAAGTACCATCAAAACTTCTTTGATAGAAATCACCATCTGTGATTACATTTTTAGAGGCTTGGATAATTTTTTTTTTGCGATATACTATCAGGTAAAGCATTGGTCTTGAGGTTATCAAGGACTTGTCCATAGCGAGGAGACTCACGACTCAAAATTTTGCAAACTAGTTTAGAGTAAGGACAATCATAGATAGGATAAGGTAACTCTTCCACCAGGAAGTCATAACATTCTTGATTGTCTAAAAATAGTAACAAAGATGTTAAGTTGACTATTTTTGTTTGATTATTTTCATGAAGAATTTGCTCAAAATTTATGCCTATGAATTACTTTTTCAAATCATCCACCATGTTTTTATATGGGACTAACTTGTCATCTTTAGTCTAATAGCCTTTATTGATTTGATTTATTATGAACTGGGAATCACCATAGATATGAAATTTAGTGATCTTTCATTCTAATGCCATTTTTAATCCATTCACTAATGTTTCATATTCCATGATATTGTTGGTACATAGGAATATAAATTTATATACTTTGGGTATTGTGTATCCTTGTGGAGAAATGAAAAATATTCTCACTCTAGAGCCTTGTTGACTAAAGGAACCATTAAAATACATTTTCCATGAGTGTTTTGTGATGAGAAAAATTGATTCATTGGGGAATACCATCATTATAAAATTGTCTCCTAGTAATGGTGCTTCAGCTAGGTGGTCTGCGATAACTTGTCCTTGGATAGATTTGTGTTCCATGTATTCTATATCAAATTCGTTGAGAATGATCACCCACTTAGCCAATATTCCTATTAATGTTTCTTTCTTGAGGATATATTCAAAGTATCAATCTTGGCTACCAACTTGATTGAATGTGCCATCATATAATATCTTAACTTATATGATGCAAATATAACCACAAGAAAATCATTTTCAGTTTTTGTGTAAGTGAGTTCATATTGGACAATTTTTTTGCTAATTTAATATATCACTCTTTCTTTTCCATTTTCATCTTGTTGTGCTAAGATGACCCTCAATGAGGTGTTAGTTGTTGAGACATATAGCAATCATGCATTTCGTGGTATGGGAGCCATTAGAATTGCTAGATTTGCTAGATATTGTTTGAGTTCATTAAATGATATATCACATATGTCATCTCATTAGTATTTTTTTCCTTTATGCATAAGTTTGGTAAATGGTTGTGCTTTATCATCTAGTTAAAAAATACATCTTTGGATTGACTATAGTTGCTTGCCTTGTAATGACCTCACTTTACTAATATTCTTGGGTGGCTTCATCTCTATTATTTCTTTTACCTTTTTAGGATCTACCTCATTTCCTTTAGCGGAGACTATGTATCCTAAGAGATTTCTAGAAGTAACTCATAATGCACTCTTCTTCTGATTCAACCTGAGCTTAAAGTGTTCTATCCTGTCCAAAATATTAGCTAAATCTGCTAGATATTTTTTTCTGTCATGGGAATTTCATAGGGTATCATCGACATAATCCTCCATGTTTTTATGCATCAAGTCATGAAATATTGATTTCATCACTCTTTGATATGTAGCCCCACCATTCTTGAGTCCGAATGCAATTAGGTTCCAATAAAAAGTGCCTCATGATAGGTAAAATTTGTCTTATCTTGATCATTAATGATAACATCTTGTATCAAGTTGTGAGATCCACAATGACATCTATATTCGGTAGTGGAAAATCATCTTTGGGACATGCTTTATTTACATCCCGAAAGTCTGTACAACATCTGATATACTTGTCTGGTTTAGATACTAGAACTATATTAGATATCCACTTAGCATATGCAATTGCTCTGATAAATCCTTCCTTCAAGAGTTTTTCCATTTCTCCTTTAACTAAGAGTGTGATATTAGGATACATTGTCCTGAGTTTTTTTTTACTAGTTTCACTTCTGGAGCTATGGACAGGTGATGCATGATTAGATTAGGGTCTAATTCTGGCATATCTGAGTAGGACCAAGAAAAGTTTATCTTTCTGTCTTTAAAGATTTGTGTGAATTCTTATTTCTCCTCTGCTGATAATGACTGAGCAATGTGTATAATTTGTGATATTTTGTCTATACCAAGATTGATTGGTTGTGTAGGTTCTATGAGCAGTAGAGATTGTTCGGATATGAGACTGCCATAAAATGGTTTTCACCCTCATATCCTTTATTTCTTTCCTTTTTTCTTTTTCAACTAGAAATCTTGATGTTTTCCATTACCGATTGCACATTTTATTTACTGGTGGAAGGAGTTAAGGTTTCCACCTCATTAAGGTAACAAGCTATAACATAGTCATTGGGAAACATGGGTATATCCACAAGTTTAGACAAGGTCTAGTCAACAAGTTAAGGGTGGACTAATTATAAGGTATCCTTAGGATTGGTTTCAAATTCTTTAAATTCATGATTGGATTATGTTCATATCTTTTTAAAGTATTGACAAGGTCTATAAAAATGATTTCCTGAAGGTTTCTTAGATCAAAAAGAATCTCATACTATTCTCACTCGAGTCATTTTCAATATTTTGTGAACCAAATTCAAATGGTCTTACACCCAAGGTTTCAAATTGCAATGTGTATTTACGTATCACATCAAATTCAATGTACATTATGGCATCAGAAAATGAGTCTCATTCATATTCATTGGATTCACTCTCAACATAATGTGGCAAATCTAGAATATGAGTGATCGACACTATTTGACCCTATTTAGGATGTATTTTTCCTTGTTTACTCTCTCTTCCATCACATTCATATTCATTAGAGATATTCTAGCTTTCATTTGATCTATTCATGAAATGAGCAATGGTCATTGATGCTTCATTTTGAGTGGAGTCTACCTCAGGTTCTTTTTGTGATATATTTCCTTCTCTCTATAAGGATAACAATATTTCATGTGTGATGGGTTCATAATCCACTTCTTCACTAGAGATAGACTCTTCCCTTACTTTTTGTTCTATTTCTTGAGATGATACTTATATCAAAATTAGGTCTTCTTGATTTTTCAATGACTAAGGAGTGTAGGGATCTCCTCAGTAATTAGTGTTTTCCTCTCGTACAAGTAACAACCATTCATAGGAAAAGGGAACAATTTCAACTTCTTCATCAGATCATCTTCCTCTTGATAAAAAAAATGGTCTATTTTGAATGAGTGGGATATCTTCTTTGTCTTTATACCCTAATCATGTTTTTTCCTTGGGATCTCTAAAATTCTTGATAATTGGCATTACAAGACCTTTGTTTTTTTCCAAGGGGTCCCTTTCCTTGATATCCCATTTATTTCATAATATGAAAACCATGTCCATATTGTTGAGTCAAAATCTAAACATGTTTAACCTCTTGATTAGATTCATGTTTTTCCTTATATATCCACTTTAATATGTCATTGTCCTCATTTTCCTCTGCTATTGATTTACCTCTTACAAAGGTTCTATTATAGATAGTTTGTGCTTTAGGCTTTGCGTACATTGTAGACAATGAAGGTTTTCCTTGTGATCTTGGTGAGAGAGGTAGTGTTTTTACTAACAGTAGTTGGTCTACCTTATATTCACCAATCTCTTTGTCTTACAATTTCAATTTCTTTTCAAATTCTCTTAATATGACTGATGTTGAGTTGTTTGGCTATTTTTCCTGTCTCCTCTATGTTATGTGGGACCATTATTTCATTTAATTGGTGAACATTGTTATAGGATTGGAAATAGCTTGTGTCTGCTGGAATTGTAATCTCTTCTCTATTATAGGAAAATTTCAAGCATTGATGAAACGTTCAAGGCACCGCTTGCATCTCATGTATCGAAGGCCTTCCTAAAATAATATTGTATGACAAATTCAGATCTAATACTTGGAATAGCACATTTCTTTCCATTGTTCCAACTCTAATTGGCAGCATTACTAATCCTTTGTTTGACCTCTCCTCATCATTGTATGCCTTGATAATTATTCTATTTTTAGGGTCTATATCCTGATCTAAGAATTCCAATGCTTTAATAAGACTTAGAGTACAAATATTTAAGCTCTCTCCCCCATCTATCAATACTTGTTTCACTCTATGTTTATGGATCAACACTTTGATTTGTAAGGGAAAATTATGCAGATGAATTAAAGCAGTATCATGTTCTTCTAAGGAGGATAAGTATGTTAGGAATAACATTCCACTAGAACCACTAAGAGGGGGTGTGAATCAATTGTGAGATATATTATTAGATATTAAACTTTATAAACCAAAACTTCAATTCAAATGATAACATTAAATACAAACACAATAACATAATCCTTTTTTGTCGAGGAAACCCTGTTAAAGGTAAAACCCAAGTGGGAATTAGCACCCACAAATGATGTACTAAGAGTATAGTATCCATGTTAAAATATTTAGCCCTGTTAGGATCTTACAACATTATAGTACATAGTCCTGTTAAAGGATAGACCATGTTAGGAGTCAAGAGTAACAGTGGGCTCACTGCCCTGGTACACTTCCAAAAGAAGGTTAAAGCCACCCTCAAGGATTTACAATCCAAACAAGTGTATATAATAAATATGCAATCCAGTGAACTATCTAATAGCCATTGTCTTTGCTTGGTTAGTTCCAATGATGTACTATAATAAAAAAATATTCTCTACATCCAGTAGCCAATCAAGCTTCATAGCTTTCACACTTCTCTATCTTTTCCAATTACCTTCTCATCATACATCCATCTTTTCAAAAGAAAAGATCTCTCATATATACCCTATTAAAATAATTGATTAGGTTTTCCAATTAAGCTTTCCCAATATACAAATAATTATTTAACCCCTTGCTAATATACACATGGTACCTAAAGCAAGGAAACATAAATTACAATACATCATATATAATCCAAGATCCCCAATCCATGCTCACCATCCACAATGCACACTACATCCCTGAAGTCGGACCCAAATATGTCTCCTCTAGTATACATACCTCAGATGATGTCACCAATGATCACACGACTTGCGATCAATAAAAAACATTCCTCAATATTTCTTATGTCATCTCTTAAGCTCGCATAACCTCAATCATCATCACCTGTAAGATATCCCCAAAACATAGAGACCCTCTCTGTCAAGCATCATTGTCACAATCTAGAAACTAGTCTTCTGTACAACATATGTAACAACTCCAATATATAATGTTAAGCCAAGAGAGATTAGAAATAATATCATTAGACATCCTGCTTCATATCATCATCTTTGCTCATTCTAATTCAATCATACAATATACGTACACTTCTGTTAGTCATCATACAATAGTAATAACTAGTTTGTTCTCTCCACAGAAACATATGTTGATATCAGTGACAAAACATTAATGCCAAAAACATCAATAGTACCCAATTCTAATATTATCCAACAATCTCCCCCTTTGGCATTGATGTCAACATATGGGAAAATGCATCAACCCAAAAGTACTCTCTTGATACAATCTTCTCAATATCCTTAACACAATTCTCCATAAAGTAGTAGGGATTTTCACATAGAATCTCTCCCCCTTTGAAAAAATGGCAAAGGGTTCCATAACTCTTCTTTAATCTTCTATAAGGTGTATCTTTTTCAAATATTCATGTCTAGAAAGCCATGTGCAAAATTACCCAATTGTCCTCTATAGTATTCTTGTGATCACTCCCCTTGAGGAGTAGATCCATACATCAAGTCCATAAAATGATATATCTCTTAAATCCGCTAGAATGATGCATAATTGCATCAATTAATTACCATAGGGATGACCTCTCACCCCAAGCATGCTTCTGAGATACTCAAAAGAATTTTTGGCAAAGGTTTTGTAAATATATCTTCTATTTGTTCCATTGTGCAAATATACTCTAGTCTAATATCTTTCTCTGCTACCTTATCTCTCAAGAAATGATACTTAATATAAATATGTTTAGTCTTTGAATGCATTACACGATTCTTCAACATATTCACTATTCTAGTGTTATCACAATAAATAACCACTAGCTCTTCAAAAATTATTCCAATGTCCTTCAACACTTGTTTCATCCAAACAACTTGTGTACAATTTATAATAGCAACAACATACTCAGATTCAATAGTAGACTGAGAAATACATACCTGCTTCTTACTTAACCATGAAACCATCTTTTTTCCATGGAAAAATGCTCAACCACTTGTACTCTTTCTATCATCCAAATCACTTGCCTAATTAGCATCAGTATAAGCATGTAAAAAGAAGTCATCTAATTTTTTATACCATGATCCATACTCTATTGTTCCTTTCAAGTATCTAAAAATTATTTCCATAGCATCAAGGTGTGTCTCTTTAAGATATTCTTGATATCTTGCCACAATTCCAACTACATTGGAAATATCTGGTCTGGTGTGAGTTAGATATTGTAGACCTCCAATCATTAACCTGTAGTTTGTCTACAAAACACTCTAAGTTTCATCATTATTAGTAAGTTTATAACCAACCACCATGGGTGTCCCAACAAGTTTACAATCTTTCATTCAAAACTTATTCAATATTTCCTTAATGTATTTGGTCTGAGATATAAAAATACCATTATTATTCTAATTAATTTGCAAACCAAGAAAAAATTTCATCTCACCAATCATTGACATTTCAAATTCATTTTCCATTTCTTTAGAGAAATTTTTACTCATTTTATCATTGCCTCCAAAAATGATATCATCAAAAAAAAGTATAAAATACTTTTCACTATAATAAGATCTTGTTCTTGTAGGACCACACAGATCTATATGTACTAGATCTAACTTCCTTTTTTTTTAATAAGATTTTATTTTAAAACTGTTTCTAGTCAACTTCCCCATAACACACTCTCTACACATAGTGTTAGATGGTTTTTAAATCTTAGGTAAATCTCTTACTGTAATAATTATACTTGCATTCACAATATTATCAAATTTAACATGAAAAATATTCTATTCCATAACCAACTATCATCAACCCTCGTAATAGAACAAGAAGCATCAGATGTATTCAATTCAAATACATTACCTCTAGATTTAGTACCAGATGAGATCAAGTCTCCTGATTTACTTCTAAGGGAACATTTCCCATCAATGAATTTCACTTGATATCCTTCGTCCACTAGCTGTCCAACACTCAACAGATTATGCTTAAGTCCATCAATAAGTAGTACATTGTCAGTATTAGTTTTTCCATCTAGAGAAATAGATCCAACTCCAATGTTAAGCTTAGGATTATTGTCACCAAATATAACAACACCACCATCATATCTTTTCACACTAAAAAACTTGTTTTTATCTCCAGTCATATGATGTGAACAACCACTATCTATAACCCATTCATTTTTCTTTTCAACACGAGATATTAAGGTTTTTTCTTCATGTATAGGTTCATCATCTTGAATAGGAATAAATCCAATCTCAACATAGTCAACAACTTCATCATCAAAAACACCTTCACTAGCATAGTAACATTCCTTGTCTTTTGGACACTTTAATTTCTAAAACTTAGTTTTATGTATTGGAACCCTTGTAGGACATCAAGATGCAAAATGACCCACCTTTTTGCATGAAAAATGATTCAAAGGTAACTTTCCTTCAAATTTAACCTTACCTTTGTTTTCTGTTCTAGCGATCAGGGCTACCACTTCATCTATCTTTGTTTCTTCTTCATGTATATGTTCCCATTCATCTGCATAGTCTCCAAGTTCTTCTCTCAAGTAACTATTGCTGGTGCTCACAATTCCTGATAAGGTGTTTTTGTTTCTATGCATAGTTTCCTTGTTTGCTGACTCAACTTTAGGTAGAGAATCTCCCAGTTCTGTGGCCTCAAAAGTAGTTAGCTTTCCAATCAACATCTCTCTACTGAACTTTTCTATCAAAGGTATAACTTCTTCTATATCTTGTAATTTAGTTATGTATATAGGTGTCAGAGATGTGAGAATCTTTGTAATCACTTCTTCCTCACTATAAGTACCTCCAGAGTTCTTGATGCCAGTAACTACTTCAGTAATTGTCTATGTGTATTCTCTAATATTCTCATCATCTTTCATTTTCAATGATTTCATCTTTGTCTTCTAGTTTTGTTGCTTTGCCTATTTTGTAAACTTATCTCCTTCATACAGTGCTTCCAATCTTGTCCAAATTACATGTGCATAATCTAAGTCTTTTACTTCTGTGAATTCGCCTTCATAAAGTGTGTTGATGAATGATTCCCTTGCAACCATGTTACATGAAAATAAATTCTTTTCATCTTCATTAGATTTATCCAGTTCATCCTCAGACTTTATCTTTTCCTTTCTTTTTGTGATCATCTAGTAGTCAATTCCCAATCATAGCAAATTTTTTCTCATCTTATTCTTCCAACTGTGAAATTTTTCAAGATCAAATTTTGAACAATCCTTCCTATAGCAATTCCTCTTTTACAATCATCTCAAACTCTTAAGCTTTCTCTCTAAGGATCAGTAGCTCTGATACCAATTGTTAGGAATAACAGGCCACCAATGCAATTGAGAGGGGGGTGAATAAGTTTTGAGACAAATTATTAAACATTAAACTTTATAAACCAAAACTTTAATTGATCAAATAATAACATAGTAAATACCAACACAATAAAATAATCCTTTGTTTTCGAGGAAACCATGTTAAAGGTAAAATTCTGGTGGGAATTAGCACCCATAAATGATGTACTAAGAGTATAGTATCTATGTTAAAATATTTAGCCATGTTAGGAGCTTATTACAACATTACAATACACAGTCCATGTTAAAGGACAGACCCAATTAGGAGTCAAGAGTAATAGTGGGCTCACTGCCCAAGCACACTATCCAAAGAAGGTTAAATCCACCATCGAGGATTTATAATTGGAACAAGTTTATATAAGAAATATACAATCCAGTGAACTGTCTGATAGAAACTATCTTTGCTTGGTTATTTCCAATGAAGTATCATCACAAAAACTTCTCTACATCTAGTAGCCAATCAAGCTTCACATCTTTCACACTTCTCTATCTTTTCCAATTACCTTCTCATCATACATCCATATTTTCAAAAGAAAAGATCTCTCATATATACCCTATTACAATAATTTATTAGGTCAGCCAATTAAGCTTTCCCAATATACAAATAATTATTTAACCCCTTGCTAATATACAAATGATACCTAAATAAATTAAACATCAATTAAAATAAATTGGATATAATGCAAGATCTGCACTCCATGCTCGCAATCCACAATGCATGCTACATCTCTGAAGTCAGACCCAAATAGGTCTCCTCTAGAATAAACACCTCAGCTGACATCACCAAAAATACACAACTTGTGATCAATTAAAAACATTCCTCAATATGCCGTTTTCATCTCTTAAGCTCGCATAACCTAAATCATCATCACCTGTAAGATATCCCCAAAACATAGAGACTCGCTTTGTCAAGGATTACAGTCACAGTCTAGAAACCAGTCTTCACTAAAACATCTGTAACAATTCCAATATGAAATATTAAGCCAATCAACCTTAGAAATAAGATCATCACACATTCTTCTTAATATCATCATCTTCTCTCATTCTAATTTAACCATACAATATATGTACACTTCTATCATTCATCATACAATAGTAAAAACTAGTCTGTCCTTTCCATAGAAACATATGTTGACATTAGTGACAAAACATGAATGTTAACAGCATTAGTAGTACCCAATTCTAATATTATCCAAAAAAGTAGTGAGGTGTAGTCAAATTTCCAACCATGGCTTGAAATTTATTGACATCTAGATTGTTCGGGACATTCGTTTCAGCTAAAGCCTTTTCCAAAATTTATTTGTGTGATGGAGAAATTTTGAGTAATTCAGGAATAGATACTTGTACTGGAGTCCTTTAAAATTGGTCAACCAAACTGTAATTGGAGGATGAAGATGATGAGGTTTTTTTGGTTGATGTTGGTTTTGATGATGTCATTAATTTTGAAGAATCACCTTCCAGTGTCACTTTAGTTTGACCTCTCATTACTGTGTTGGTAGATTCTACTCATTTGTTATCTTTGATGATGATCACATTAATGTGTTGATCCAAGGCTTCTAACATATTGATTGTATTATCATGAGAATACGTATAATTCAATTGATTGTCTTTTGTGTTGGACGATTCTCCTTTCTCATAACTGGGCAATAGTGTTTTAAATGATGTATGATCTTCATTCGTCTTGTGTCCATCCACTGTGATTTCTTCATATAAATAAATTATTGCAGCAAATCTTTAACCTTCTATCCACTTATTCATATTAATGGCCTTTGTTCGGATGATATTCCCAATAATGACCATCATTCCACCATTTTAGTTTGATCGGTGGTTCATATGGTTAAGTTTTAGGTAGAGTAATAACCTTGTGTGTGAGAATCTTGTGTAGTGTTTGTTGGTTGTATTTTGTGTTTTTTCTGTTTTGCCCTGTTCCTTGCCTTGTTCTCTGAAAGTTTGCAGGTTTTCAAGCTAATTCCTTGTCAAAATCCTGATAAAACCCTACAAAAACCCTAAGGCCTAATGTTAAACGATGCATTTCGAAACCCTTAGCCATGTCTTTCTTTTCCTTCGTTACCTTTTTCAGTCATTAAAGGCATGTGCTATTTAATAGATTAAGTCAGGTCGCTTGATCGCATTACCCTGAACGAATATGCCAAATGATCTCCCGACTTCGCTTTTGCCTTGTGTCGCTTAGTCTCGTGAAAAAATAGAATATTCTCTAAGTGTATCGAGACTTAGCGATCTTCCTTCAGTCGGGTTGTCGCTTGATCTTCGTGTTATGAGCTTCTAAGTGAAATGGGACCCACCTCAATCGGGTGATCGCATGAAGAAAAGGCAAGTCAATGAAGTGTCTTCCGACCTTGCGCCTTTCTTCATGTCGCGTGATCGCTGGATCAAGACAGTCAAAAAGTTAAGGTTTCTCTTCGGTCGCGTGGTCTCGTGATTAAAAGACGGTTAAGAGATAACAGCCACGACCATGCGACTAATGGTTTTGTGTTATGTGATTTCCCTCAGTCGGGATGTCGCCAGAATAGAGATGATGAGTCAGACTTCCAGAATGCATAAAGTGGACGAAGTACTAGATGACATCTGTCAGAGTGCTATTGGTTGTCGTGTGATCGCTTGATGAAAGAAAAGGATCAAGTGATAAGGAGACTTAAGTCATTATACCCTCGGTCGTGAAGTCTCATGATATTTTAAGGGTATGTGAAATTGTAAAGCGATTAAACGATAGCCGTTTGATGAACAGATGAAAGGATCTGACGGTGGTCGCGTTGTCTCATGATAAAAGTGCCCAAGGTAAAAAGTACCCCCGACTAAGCGATTAAGGTATGTCGCGAGGTCGCTAAAATAGAAAAGGGCACATGCTTTCAGTAAAAGATTAAGTTAAGTGGATCTCCCGACTAAGCGACCAAAGAGATTATGTTAAAAGGTAAGAGGCTTGTCGCGTAGTCTGGAGATAAATGATGAGTTAAAGTTAACTCCCAGCGACTAAGATTTTCACACAGTCGCCTAATCGCTAGAAGACTTGGGTTAAGCTAAGGTAAAGAAAGGCCATTGTCGCCAAATCTGATGATCATACCATGGTTAAGGGAAACCGTTCATGACAAAGAGACTTTATGAGGTCGCGAGATCGCCTGATAACAGAATCCGTAAAGCGGCGCCAAGTGGATGACGTGATAGAGGAGATCAAGCCGACGACCAATCAGATATAAGGATTTTTGATTACTGTGTACAAAAGGTAGCTGAGATGTATGACAGACGATGAATCACAGAGTGCCATGTCAGCTATCTTAACCGTTTGATGATGGCACCGAAATCTTAAAAGATTTAAATTCAATTTCCTGTCACCTTGAGAAACTACGGCTAGGTTTTTGAACGTTTCATGGCATATGAAATTAATTACAGAACTGACGTTCCTGAACTTTGAGCCATGTACTCTGAATCTTACGGCTATAAACAGGGGAGTGTGCATTCATTCATGTTCACCGTATTTCAAGATTTCAGAGCGAAGTTATTGTTTCAGAGAAAAAGAGATATTCTAGGTTATTATACAGAGAGTGAATTGTCTGAGATTTCAGTAAATTGTGATCTTAGATTGGTTTCAAAATCATTCAAACCAAAGATTCAAGTGTTAGCAAAATGAGTACTGCTATGAGCATGGCTTCAACCAGTGGAGGCAGTGGAGATGATCCCAAAGGAAAACCTAGTTTCTCAGACGAGTTCCTGCAGTTGTTGCCAGGGTCCACTCAAAACAAGAAGATTGATGCTGGTGTTTTTAAAGACAACTTCAAGGACATCAGGGATGCTGTAACCCCTGGAACAACAGGTTATTCTCTGTTCACTTACTTTTACAAGAATTCTAATAAGCCTATCCCTGTGTCAAACCCTTGGATATCTGGACTGGGTAGGTTGTTAGTACCTGATGTTTTTCTTGATGTTGACCTATTTCTTGAATTAGCCAATCACTATGATGTACTTACAAAGACCATCAAGAGAGATGATGGCACCAACTTGCTTGTCCTAAACAGAAATTCTTTCATGCAAGCTTTTGGTCTTTTTAGCACCATGTCAACTAAAATTGACATGAAGAAGCGAGAGAAAAGATATACCAGTAAGCCTGGTGTTGCTAGGGGCTTATTGAAAAAACATATGCCACAGGAAACAAGAGATCATATAGGTCCTCAGACTAGAGCCTACCCATATTTTTACAAGGACCTATTTTTCTATATCAAGTACAATGCCTATGCTCTTTGCAGAGTATTAGGAATAGATGGAGATGCCGAAAGAATAGGTCATGGCATCTTGATGATGGTCCT
>MU223579.1:1613316-1634644 GCA_018584345.1 Thuja plicata
CCTGTATATGATTATTGCTTGGTCATTTACAAGGTATTTTATGAGGATGTTTAATAGAAATACATGACAAATCAGTGTCCACATCAACAAATACTGTGTTAACAGCCATCATTAAAAGGTAAAACCTGCCTGAGTAGTTGTGGAACTCAAAAATGAGGAAGGACCTTATCCAGTCCTTAGCAATTAGGCTTTTCTTGTCCCTGAATCAGAAGTAAAGGCACAAGATTCAAATAGACATTTCAAGCATTGTGATTCATACAAGAAAAATCCCTAACAGTGTTGATTCAAAAGAATCTCTGAGAGGTGTAAATTTCCTTTTGGGTCCATTCATGAAACGTGGTTTTTGTTGTTTTGATTCTCCATTGATTCACAAAGTAGACGTGGTATTAGGAATATTCAAGGGAGCATTACCAGAAAGATTAAATGTTGGTTGCTTCGGCTTTATGTTCTTTACAACATTTCGATCCTTATTCAAATACTTGGATTTATCTTGTTTGTTATTTGCATTAGTATAAGATCCTTTGAAATATTTATACAGTTTAATGTCCCCTCTTTTAACCAAGGTATATCCAATTTTTATACCCATCTCAATCACTTTGTCAAATGTTGGAATACACTATAGTTGAACATAGTGATTCATCTTTGTAACAAGATTATTGACGAAGATGTCCATCTTCTCTATTTTGGGAATTAAAGGAGGATATCTTGGAAAAATCTTTCTCCATTTCTATCATGATCCATCATTGGCATATGAACACATGTATAGATCACTTTTGTGATTAAGTTCTTACTTAATTCTTGAAATTAATTAATAAATTTGTTATTAAATGAATTACATAAATAAATAATATTATACCCCAGTTAATAATCAACAAGAATGGTATATGATTATGTCATTAATAAGAAATATATAATATTATATTATTATAATGTATAATAAATAATCAATATTAATAATAGATGATTATATTAATAAACATATATAACATCTTAAATATAAATAAATAATACTATATCATTCTCTTATTTTTTTGGTAACCATGAGATGTTCGCGCGACCCAACCTGGTGACCCTTGGGTACCAGGGGCGAGTTGAGGCGAGACTAATCCTCAAGGGATGAAACAAACCCCCCACAACCTAGGTTCATTAGGTTAATCCGGGGGGAGTAGAACTCGAGACCATGAGTTGTCCACCCACAACCTCAAACCAGCTCCACTACCCATGCAGGCTATATCATTCTCTATTACTAATATATAATTATATATTTATAATGTTATACTAAATAAGTTGTTATTAATTATTAACATATGGACAAGAGGGTTTGAGCGTCCATGGTAATTAACAACTGACATTTCCCTTGTTGAAGGGATACCATCCATGACTAAGCATATATTTATACAGGTTGGAAAAATTAAGGATAATAAAATATAAGGGAAAAAATTAAATGAAGGGGCAAAATAATAATAAGAGATGATCATTCAAGAGGAAAACAAGAAAATAAATGTGGGAGAAAATCAAGGAGGAAATGCAGGAGAAAACCAAGGGGGAAATGTAAGAGAATATTAAAAGAAAAGAAATATTGAATAAGCCAAAAAGATGGACATCCCACTTGCAAAGAAGTTAAAGTATATCTTTCTTTGAGTTAATTCATTTATAAGACTAGCACGAATTAGATATTAACAATAATAGACCATAGGAATTTACCTCTTATATATTATTAATATATCTTAGGGAAGGGAGTTTGTGGAAGGGAGAAGTGGAGTAATTTTGGGCACATGTGACAGTTGTCCCAACACTGAGGTTAAGCCTTGAGGGAGGCTGCTTGTAGTCTATTTCACGTTTCCTTGGAACAATAAGTCTTCCACATTATGATGACATTATTAAGGAAAGAAAGAAGGGATTCCTATGATCTATATGAAGAGATCCTCAAATATTAAATCTAGATGATGTGCATTCATTCATCACTTTATGGTTTGTGTTTTGTTATATTTATGAATAGTGATGGTTAATATGGAAAATTTATCTAACATATTTGGTTAGTAAGAATGATTCCCTAATTAAATAATCCTAAACTTGCACTAATTTATAGAATATAGGTCAATTGATAGGAAATGGGTCCTCCTACCATCCTACAAGGTAAAAGATAAAACAAGGAATCTAGACATACAAACATATATGTATTAGAAATTAAATTAAAAATATTACATATATCTTATCTCATAACCAATCAAAATTAATTGAGGAAGAAGTTAGGGAATTGGAGTTTACCGATTCCCCCAAGCTAAGTAGGCCACCCCAAGAAATATAATTCTCATGGTGGGACGATCCTGCCTCTTGTGGGCCAAGAGGTGAGTTGTCATAGTGGGATGCTATGCGCTCTTGGGATTAGTTCGGTTGAGTACTTTACAAGTGCCCTCTCGAGGCTTTCCTACCCAAATAAATTATTATTATTGACTATGAAAGACACATCTAGCATTCTTTATTTTCAAATTAATAAGAAAGAGCCTAAAAACGTGTGTACTGTGTGTATATTTTGTGTATGCTTTGTGTCTCCATACATCAATGTGTATACTTTGTGTAGGCTATGTATTTTCATGCATTAATGTGTTTGCTTCATGTATACTTCGTGTCTTCATGCATATATTCTATATTTTCAAATGCATGCTCTATAGTGATTCTACTTGGTTTATCTAATATAATAACTTGAGAAAGTTTGATTTGAGGCATGCTATTAAACCTAGGTTTAGAAAACTTAAATGGGCACCATTATGAGATAGTCAAAAAACCATTTCTCTAAAATATGAGAGGAAAGGTGTCTTGAGCTTAGTTTCTTATAAAGAGAAAACATATAGTTGTTTGAGGATAAGCCAATTTGGGAGGAGTGGATTATCGTGAGTCGTGATTAGCCTATGAACACATTTATACATCACTTTTGTAATTAAGTTCTTATATAATTCTTGAAATGAATTAATATATTTGATATAGAATAAATTACATAAATAAATAATATTATACCACCATATTTTTTATTGAGATAAAAATAAGTTTTGAAAGAACCTTGAAACCCTTTACAAGCTAGAAAAGATGTTAATGATATATGATTATAATCAGCAATAACGATATATGATTATGTCATTAGTAAGAAATATATAATGTTATATTATTATGATGTATAATAAATAATCAATATTAATAATAGATGATTATATTAATAAACCTATATAGCATCTTACATATAAATAAATAATACTATATCATTCTCTATTACTAATATATAAGTATATATAATGTAATACTAAATAAATTCTTATTAGTGATTAACATATGGTAAAAGGGTTTGAGTGTTGATGGTAATTAACGAACCGATATTTCCCTTGTTAAAGAATACCACCCCCTTCTAAGCATATATTTATACCATTCAAACAATTAAGGAAAATAAAATATAGGGGAAAAGAAATAAATAAGGGGCTGAATAATAATAAGAGAGGTGATTATTGAAGAGAAAAACAAGAAAAGAAATGTTGGAGAAGATCAAGGAGGAAATGTAAGATAAATTCAAGGAGGAAATGTAGGAGAATTTTAAAAGAAAACAAATATTGAATAAGCCAAAAAGAAAGACATCGCACGTCTAAAGAAGGTAAGTTTATTTTTCTTTGAGTTAATTTGAGACTTGCATGAATTAGATATTAACAATAATATGAAATAAACTTTGGAATAATAGGTTATAAATAATATATATGAAATAAATATTGAAATAAGAGATTATGAAATACATTATTATTGCAATGAAGTAAACTTATATTTTAAATAACTCAAATATATTGATAATTGATTATGAAATAAATACATTATATAGAGAATTGTGATTTCTCACGATTATAAAAATGAAATTAACTAAAGAATGGATTCTCTTGACTAGAGGTTATTGCATATTAACATACATACAATATATATATAGGAAGATTATGGATATTATTTAGATAGTCCAATAATAGACCATAGGAATCTACCTCTTATCTATTATTAAGATATATTAGGGTAGGGAGTTTGTGGAAGGGAGAGGTGGATTAAGTCTTCCTTCCACCTTATGATGACATTAGTAAGGAAAAAGAGAAGGGATTCCTATGATCTATATGAAGAGATCCCCAAATGTTAAATCTAGATAATGTGCATTCGTTGATCACTTGATGGTTTGCATTTATTTATATTTATGAATATTAATGGTTAATATGGACAAATTATCTAACTTATTTGGTTAGTAAGAATTATTCCCTAATTTAATATTCTTAAGCTTGCACTAAATTATAGAATATAGGTCAAGTGATAGGAAACAAGTCATTACAAATGGTATCAGAGCACGATCCTGCCACCCTAAAGGGTAAAAGATAAAACAAGTAATCTAGGCATACAAACATATATGCATTAGAAATAAAATTATAATATTATATATGTCAGCTTGTCTCATAATCATTCAAAATTAATGGAGGAATAAATTAGGGAATTGTAGTTTACCAGTTCCCCCAAGCTAAGCAGGCCACCCTATAGGGATGGAAGTGTTATAGTAGGATGTTTCTACCTATTGTGTGCCGAGAGGTGATTTTTCATAGTGGGACGATGTGCACTCTTGGGCTTAGTTGGGTTGAGTAGTTTACAGGTACCCTCTCGAGGATTTCCTACCAAATTGAATTATTATTGACTATAAAAGAGACATCTAGCATTTTTATTTTCTAATTAATAAGTAAGAACCTAACAATGTGTGTATTTAATGTATACTTTGTATATGCTTTGTGTCTTGGTGCATCAATGTGCATACTTCATGTATGCTCTGTGTTTTCATGCATTAATGTATTTTCTTCATGTATACTTCATGTCTTCATGCATATATACCATGTTTTCATGTGCATTTTCTATGGTGATTCTACTTGGTTTATCTAATAGAATAACTTGAGAAAGTTGGATTTAAGGCATGCTATTAAACATGGATTTGTGTTAAAATAACTGAGAGGGGGGGTAAATCAGTGCCCTCAAAAATATTCCAATTAATCAACCCAAAAACTTAGTACCACAATATTAAGCCTCTAGTTATCTTCAGTCCTACAAGATGAATGTCTTCAAATGATCTTATCAAATAACTACCGCTCGAATATCACTGTTAAACCTTATTCTTACGTTTTACCAATTACCAGTCTCTTATTTACCAAAATACAGAAAATGACTTAGTGTATACAAATCAATCAAGATTTAGTTATGTGTAATGCAAAACACTAAAGTAATGACTCATAAACACATTGACACAGATTTTTAATAGGGAAACCTTGTTAAGGGAAAAACCACTTGGCATCTCATGCTATCTTCATGATTAAAATTTTTGATGCTCCTTGGGATGTATCTCAATATAGAAAATATCTTTACATCCTGCTCAGTTAAGAGGCTTTCTCAATCAATGGTTAAACTGAAACAATAAATGATCTGTTCACACATACAACTTAGAATTGTAGATTTTTAGATCTATTGTAAGTTCATTATACCCTTTTGATCAATGTATCTTTTCAATACCTTTTCTCTACTTCTTTTTTCTCGGTGATGTTGTGCTTCTCTATTGCTCGGTGTCCTCAGAAACCTTTAGCTCTTTCCTCAGCTTGATTGATCAGGACTGTGTGAATTTGTTCTTCATCAGTTTCTCTCCAGCATCTTCTTTTTTTATTCACTCCCCTAATTCATAATGAATTGGATTGTCTCTTTATAGACATGATATCACCATTTTTCACTTCTTGATTTTCTTGTTCTTGGCGTGATCCGCAATCTTATCTAATCTTTCTTTAAAGCTTTACTTCAGTTTTATCCCTTAGATTTCTCCTTGACAACTAGATAAAAAAACTTCAAAGCTTTTACTTATCTATGGCTTTATCTTGTTGATGAAAACAATGTTAACAACTAGTTAAGTCTATCTTTAGCTATTGCCAGCTAAGTATTTTGTCATTTCTAAAATTCAGTTCCTTTCGATGTTTTAGCTCTTTGATAGATTTGGTCAACACTTCAATTCTCCTCAGACATCTCCATTGAGGTTGTTTGTTCATCAGGCATAACTGTGAAGTTCTACTCGCCGATAATGCTTGTAATTATTCTCATCGGTATTTGTTGCGATTCTTCTCAGGAAACACAGTGACTTTACTTTCAGTGTTCTATGTCCTTTGGGTTCTCTCTGATTCTCTGAAGTCTTTTGACACTTTGAATATAACCAATTAGATTATATCAAGTTGACATCAATACAATACAATCAATTAACTGATTTAATGTCTTGCATTATCTTTTTTCTTTTTGCTGATCAACTTAACATCTTTAAACATTCAATCAGTTATATGTCATCAGTTTGGTGAACTTAAATTTCCACCATTACGAAATAGTCAAAAAACTATTTCTTTAAAAGATGAAAGGGAAGATGTTTTGACTTCAGTTGAGCTTACAAAAAGAAAACATATAGTTTCTTAAGGACAGGCAAATTTGGGAGGAGTGAACTGTTATGAGTCATGATTGGCATAGGCACACATATATAGATCACTTTTGCAATTAAGTTCTTACTTAATTCTTTAAATAATTTTTATTTTTTTATTGGTAAAATGTTAAGGCCGTATATTTTATTAATTATTAAAACAGATACTAATTCTTTAAATAAATTAATACATTTGTTTTTACATAAATAAATAATATTATACCACCATATTTTTGTTTCCAGTAAAAACAAGTTTTGAAGGGGCCCTAAATCCCTTTACATGCCAAGAAAATAAAAGAGCATAGAAAAATAGAAAAGAAACAATTTATGCCACAAAGGATAGGCAGAACCAATGAAAGGCGTAAAAGACTATGTTACAATTAAAACCCTCTAGCCACCAAAAAGGGACACCTTCTAGCATAGCTACTAGCAAACAGACCAAAAAATACCCAGCAACATAGATCAATCCAGAATGCTTAGGAACTCCTCAGAATCCTCCTACAAATCATGAATCTTTTGAATTGAGACTTTAAGACTCACCAAATCCTTAGGAATAGAAACCATCCTCTTCGTGATGTTAGTAATAACTGAGAGGGGGGAGGGGGGTGAATCAGTGGCCTCAAAAATTTATCCTTTAAACTTAACCACCAATCAATAAGCCTCAGATTATTATGTCCCTACAAGATGCATGCCATGAAATACTTATAACGATTAACTATCTGTCAGTGTTCTCTGTCAATCCTTATTTTTTCTTGATTACCGATAAGCAGTATAACTATTTACCAAAACTCAGTAAATAAGTAGAGTATACTGATCAATCAAGAGTTAACTATGTAAGATACAAAACATTAAAGAAATGAATCATACAAACATAACACATGAATTTTTAATGTGGGAACCCTGTTAGGGGAAAAAACACTAGGACCAGTACCCCAAATTTTCACTCTTCTAAAGTGAGCCCTATTAGGAACGAACCCTGTTAAAGGTTACAAACACACTGTTAAGTGTGACCTTGTTAGAGGATTTTATACATAGAGGTTGTCAGTTAGTATCAGGCATCTATTGCTACCATCCTTGAATCAACCTCCTTCTTAGACTGTCAATAGGTATCGGGAAAATCCAATGCTACTTTCATGAATCAACTTTTTTGGCACTCCTTGGGATGTACCTCAATATATAGAAGACTGTTAAGTCCTACTCGGTTAAGAGACTTGATGCTTCAATGGTTAAACTGAAACACTATGACCTATTCATGATGCAACTTTGAATTGTAGATTTTTAGATCGATTTAAGTGCATTACCTCTTTGATCAATGTATCAATTCAATTCTTTTTGCTCCACACTTTCTGCTCTGTGATGTTGTGCTCACTATTTGTCAGTGTCTGCAAAATTACTTATCTCTCCTTAGCTTGATTGATCAAGAATGTATTAATTTTTTCTTCATCAGTTTCTCTTCAGCATCATCTTTTTATTCACTCCCCTTAATCCCATTCGTAAATGAATTAAGCTTGTCTCTTATATAGACATGATATTCATTATTTCTTGATTCTTGATTCTTGGAATGAAAAACAATCTAGCCAATTAGATTTAAAGCATAAATCTAGATTTGTCTTGTAATTATCTTCTTGCCAACTGTATAAATCATCTTTAAATCAATCACTTAACTCTAGTCTAATAAAACAAAGAAAACAACCAGTTAAGTCTATCTTTAGCTCTTGCCGGCTAGATATTTTGTCATTTTCTAAACTCTGTATTCTGTTGGTCACCTCTGTAGTTAGTTTTCAGTGACAACTGACAGTTTCATCAGTGAGACTCTAGTTAGCTTTGAAATCTCTTTCCATCGAGCAAAGTTGGATTTTTACTCATGAGGCAACTCTATTTTTATTTTGTCAAGTATCATGTGGTTTTGCTTCGTCAGGCAACACTATGCTTCTGATCATTCAGTATCACTATGACTGTTCTTCTTTGCCTTTACCGATGGTGTGCACTCTATCGGTGTTATTTTTCACTAAGTGAATACTTCAATTTTATGCATTGTTGAAAGCATAACCTTTGTTCCTTTTATTCTCTGAAGTCTTTGGTGTTATGTACATGACCGTACATATGATATCAAGTTGACATCAATGACAATACAATAGATTAACTATTTTAATACCTTGCATTATCTTCAACTTAACATTATCAAATATTCAATCAGTTACATGTCATTAATCTCTCCCTTTGGCATTGATGGCAACATACTATATTATCACAATATACTATTTCTAATACAATATGAAATACAACAGTTGAGATCCATCAAACTACCAATCTTTTTGTTCTGATAACTAATAAATGTTTAACCATCAGTAAGCTCTGTTTTAGCTTAGATTTGATTCTCGCAGCTCTCTATCTTCTGATGTGTTGTGACCTCTTCTTTTGTCAATTTCTCTCCTTTGACTGTTCTCTCTCTTTTGATGTCTTTTTCTCTTGTTAGAAACCCTCCCTTTGTATAATCTTTTCATACAATTTCTCTCCCTAAGGATATAATCTCTCCCTGTTGGATTTTATGTGATAATGGATTATCTCTTTCCCTTTCCAGAAATATTTGATAACATGGATAATTTCTCTCCCTTTGACAATAATGCCAAACAAATAGTTTACAAATATTTAACATTCATGTCAAACAATCATTTTCTTTCCATCCATAATAAATTCCTTCAATTTCCCTTATCCATCAGCTATATGTAAATATGCTCTGGCGCTCGGTGTTGATATATACCTGTCTGTATATAGATGTAGCTTTGAAGTTCATCTCTTTGCTTGCATCAACATGAATGATATTCTGATAATATGTAGGTTGATCCAGCATCAGTCATTTTACTGACTAGTAGACAACGGTTTTACCCCTAGTCTCTTTCTCAAGTACTCAAATGTATCCTTGGGTAGTGTCTTGGTGAAGAAATTAGCTAATTTTTCTCTTGATTGCATATACTCAAGTATCACCTCCTTTTCTTGAACTTGTTCTCTCAAATAATGATACTTGATGGCAATGTGTTTAGTCTTGTCATGCATGACTGGATTATTGGAAATTTGTATTGCACTGGTGTTATCACAATAGATAATCACTAGTTCTAAGATCTTCATATGCATACCTTCCAACAATTGTTTGATCCATGAAATATTTGAGCAATTTGCAGCAGCAGCAACATACTCTGTTTTTGCAGTAGACTAAGAGATCCATCCTTGCTTTTTTCTAATCCATGTGACAAGTCTGTCACCCATAGAGAATGATCCTCCAATTGTGCTCTTTCGGCCATCAAGATTTCCATCCCAATCAGCGTCGGTAAACACCTTAAGTTCAAATTTGCCTTCTCTTCTATACCATAAGCCAAATTCCTCGGTATTCTTCAGATATCTTAAAATTATTTTCACAACAGTCATATGTGATTCCTTGGGGTTAGCAGAAAATCTAGCAACAATTCCTACTGCATGTGCAATATCTGGTCTAGTGTGTACAACATACATGAGTTTTCCAATCATTGATCTGTACAAAGTTTGATTTACCTCTGTTGTCTTGTCCTCCTTTGTCAACTTACATCCAGTAGCCATCGGTGTTCCAACTAGTTTTGAATCTTCCATCTTGAATATTTTTAGGACCTCTTTAATTTATTTGGACTGTGTAATGAAAATTCCTTTACTTTGTTGAATGATCTGTAGACAAAGAAAGAACTTGATCTCTCCAAACATAGACATCTCAAACTCTTTTCTTATCTCATTAGAAAATGATTTACATAGCACATCATTGCCTCAAAATATGATGTCATCAACAAATATTTCAGCAATCAAAGTGTTAGCATCAACATCTTCCTTTAAATAAAGATTACTATTTTCACTAGTCCTTACAAATCCAACACTTATAAGATAGGAATGAAGTCATTCATACTAGGCTCTAGGAGCTTGTTTCAATCCATACAAGGCTTTGAGAAGTCTACATACCATGTTTCTCTTGTATGGATCGAAAAACCCTTCTAGTTGCTCAATGTATACCTCTTCTTCAAGTATTCCATTTAGGAATGCTGACTTGACATCCATCTAGTATACCTTGAATCCTTTGAATGCAGCATAAGAAAGTATTATTCTTACTTTTTCTAGCCTAGAAATGGGTGCAAAGGTCTCTCCATAGTCTATACCTTCTTCTTGTGCATATCCCTTGCATACTAGTCTTGATTTATTTCTTGTGACTTCTCCTTTCTCATTTAGCTTATTCCTGAATATTCCTTTAGTACTAATGACATTCTTTCCATCTGCTCTTGGCACAAGTGACCATGTCTTGTTCTTTTCAATTTGCTCAATCTCATCATTCATAGCACTTATCCATTCTTCATTATTAAGTGTAGCATTGACAGATTTTGGCTCATACTCACAAATTAAACAATTTGAGTTTAAAGACTTATTTCTTGTTCTTGTACTAGCTTTCTTATCTCCTATGATCTTGATCTCTAGATGGTTCCTTCTTACATATCTTTCAAGTACAGGATCAACTCTTTGTCTATCAGCTTGATCATCATTTTGATCTTCATTCTATTCTTCATCACCTTGCACATTATTTTGATCATCATCCCGACCGTCAGTAATTGTAGTCTGACCATCGGTTGCAACATTCTATTGTTATGGAATTAAGCATTGTTTCTCAAGAAAAGTGTTGAGTTCTTCACAGTATACAAACTTGTTGTAGTCCTCTGGTTCTTTTGTGCTTTCCAGCTCATTCTTTTCTGCAAATTCATCTATCTTTACATTTGCAATTTCAACAATTTTGTTAGAGGCCTTGATAAGACATTTATAATCTTTGCTCTTGGTTGAATACCCTAGAAATATTCCTTCATCACTTTGGCATCAAGCTTTCCATTTCTATCATCCTTTAAGATATAACACTGACCACCAAAGATTTTGAAGTAACTTACATTGGATGTTTTACCATACCATAGCTCATAAGGTGTCTTCTTTGTGTCCTTCTTCAATTGTACTCTATTCAGTGTGTAGACAGTAGTACTGATGGCTTCCCTCCAAAAGATTTGGGTGATGCCTTTCTTTATCATTAGTGTTCTGGCACAATCAACTATGGATATGTTCCTTCTCTCAGCAATACCATTTTGTTGTGGTGTTCTTGGTGCAAAAACCTATCTTTTTATACCATGCTCATCACAGAAATTAGTGAATTCATCTGATATAAATTCTCCTCCTATATCTGATCTTAAACATTTTTTATCCTCACCACTTTGTTTTTCTACCATAGCCTTATACCATTTAAACATCTTGAATGCTTCAGATTTATCTTTAAGAAACATAACTATCATCATTCTAGAGTAATCATCAACAAAGAGAACAAAATATCTATCTCCATAATAAATTTTTGTCCTCATTGGTCCACATAGATCAGTATGGACTAATTCTAGAATATCATTAGATGTATGGGTTTTACTTTTGAAACTAGACTTTGTCATTTTCCCTTTTTGATAATTCTTGCACATGATGTTGTTAGGCTTTGTCATCATCAGTAAGCCTCTTACATTTCTCGTTCTACTTATTTTCATCATGTTGTCAAAATTCACATGACACAATCTTTTGTGCCATAACCATATGTCTTCATTTCTAGTCATTAAGCAAGTGGTGTTAGTATCATTCAGATAGAATAAGTTACCTTTAGTATGTTCATTGGTACCAATCAATATTCCTGATTCATTGAAGATCTTTGCCTTCTTATTCTCAAATGCTACTCTGTGACCTAAATTATTCAGGTGAGAAAGACTCAGCAGATTATAATTCAATCATTTTACCCAAAAATCATTTTCACATATAATCAGGTTATTCAACATTATAGTTCATTTACTTCAACTAGACAAGGTGTATCATTACCCATTCTTACTGTACCATCATTAAACTTTTCTTTGTCACTGGTCATGTGGTGAGTCTAGCCACTATCTATAATCTAGATGTCATTCTTGCTAACCTTAGATATGAGTGCAGTTTCTACATACCTTTCATATTCATCTGAATCATCCTTCATAGCCACAAATACCATCTCGATGTCTTCATCTAGTTCGGTGTCAGTATCTTCATCTTTGCAAGCAGCTAGGTAGCTAGCTTTCTTGCCTTTGTCCTTGTAGTCTTAGGTATCTCTTCTTTATGATTGTCAGTAACCTCTATAATCTTTGTTATCACCTCTATTAGATTTCTTCTCAAAAGATCTGTCATTACTTCTGTCATCTTTTCTTTATTTAGGACATCTTGCAACAAAGTGTCCAATCTATTTACAATTAAATCATACAAGTGGTAACTTGCCTTTGTATTTACCTTTGCCTCTCTACATTCTTGTAGCCATAAGTGCTTCTATTTCATCTAGATCTTCTTCTTCACTTTCACTTTCACTATCTCTTATAGATGTGTGTCTATGACTTGATTTTCTTATTCTCATAAAAGACTTAAATGTAGACTCTAAGTTTGGTAAGACACTATTATCAAAGTTATTCATCTCAAAATGAAATCAGTCTACCAATTAAACTATCAAGAGTAACTGTATTGTTTGCTACTGCTCTAATTTCTTGAATGACAGAAACTCTAATAGCATATACAGGCAGTAAGGTTCTTAAGATTTTACTTACCACTATCTCCTCTTCAAGTGTACCTCCAACTCCTCGTATAGCATTAACTACTTTTATTCTTGTGTTGTACTGTGTTATTTTTTCTCCTTCTTTCATTCTAAGATCATCAAATTTTCCTCTAAGGCTTTCTACCTTGGCTCTCAGAACATTTGTATCACCTCCATGTACAAGCTTCAATTTGTCCCACATCTTCTTTGTAGTTTTGTAATCATTGACATCTTCAAATTTAGCATCAGAGAGTGAGGAAGAAAGTTCCATGACCATGCAGTTGTGTTCATGTTTCTCTCTCAATTTATCTATTGTCAATACTCCTGTTTGAAATACATATTCAGTATCTAGGAATTGAGTAACATCATTATCAATACCTGATAAGTGGATTCTTATCCTACTTTTCCATGAAGCAAAGTTGTCTTTGTTCAACTTGGGCACATCTCGTCTGTTCATCTTGTGATCTTGACTTAGGTCTTGATACCTTCCTTTCTAAGCACACAAGCTATGATACCAATTGTTAGTAATAACTGAGAGGGGGGGTGAATAAGTGGCCTCAAAAATTTATCCTTCAAACTTAACCACCAATCAATAAACCTTAGATTATTATGTCCCTACAAGATGCATGCCATGAAATACTTATAATGATTAACTATCTATCAGTGTTCTCTTTCAATCCTTATTCTTTCTTTATTACCGATAAGCAATATAACTATGGAGACATTATGCCACCCAGCCTATGATTCCCCTGAGCCCCAGATGATTTGTCCTATCATTGGACATGACTCATCCCACTACCATCATATTTAATCCTACCTTCGTCACCAGATTGTTCCGAACACTTACACTCAAAATGAGAAACGTCACTTAATATGCAGTGCTTCATGGTTTGTCATCATATCTAATGACTTGTTTAGGTGAAGTCTAGACGGTACCCTTCTTAGGTGTTTAGAACTCAATGCTTCCAAACATATGTTAGTAGAGGTGCATGAAGGCATCTGTGGGTCTCACTCTAATGGCCTAACACTAGCTCATAAACTTATTAGAGCTGGATACTATTGGCTAGATATGGAAAAATAAATTCCAAAGTTTGCTAAGTCTTGCAAACAATGTCAACTACATGGAAATATGATTCATACTCCAGCCAATGAGCTTATTCCCTTCATTAATTTCTGGCCATTTCAACAATGGGCCTTTGATTTGGTGGGTCAGATTCTCAAACGAACATAAGTTCATCATCACAGCTATAGACTATTTTACCAAATGGGTGGAGGCAATCCCTCTCACCGTTGCCAATGGAAAATCAGTAGCTATTTTCATTCTCAACTACATCATCTATAGGTATGGTGTTCCCTTAGCAATAATCACTAATAATGGGGGGAAATTCAAAAAAAAGGATTTGACAGAGCTATGCTCTAAGTTTAAAATTACTCAGCATTGGTCTTCCATCTATTATCCTTAGGGTAATGGATAGGCAGAAGTATCAAACAAGACAATCCTTAAAATCCTGCGTTGCACCGTTCACAAATCTAGACGAGATTGGCATCTCTAGATCAATCCAGCTCTCTGGTCATACAGGAAAAGCATAAGAACACCAACAGGGGCTACGCCCTATGCTTTGGTTTATGGAGAAGATTTTGCGTTACCAATTGATGTTGAGATTCCTTCTCTATGAGTCTCTCTAAAAGGTGTCATTACTAATAATGATAACTGAATATCTCAGCTACAAGAGCTAGAACTACTTGATGAACATTGGCAAGTGGCATTCAATCACCTTAGAGCATATCAGAAAAGGATGTCCAAGATCTACAACAAGAAAGTTCACCCAAGGGACTTCCGGGTAGGTGACCTGGTTCTGAGGGAGAACCCTAAGAATCAACAACATCAGATCCTGAAAGGAAAATTTGAACCAAATTGGCTTGGTCTGTATGTTGTCACTGTAGTATTTGGGTCTGGCACATATCAAATTTCTACTACTGAAGGGGAACAACTCAAAGAGCCCATCAATGCTCTTCACCTGAAATAGTTCTACAGCTGAGACATCTTCAGTGTGCTCATGTATATAGTAAAGTCCTGAAAAAATTCTAAAAATCTGAAAAAGTCTTGAAAAAATGATCATCTTAGTGAAAACCTAGTGATAGGCGCTTTGATGTATCTCCAAAAAAATCATATATTCCAAAAAACACAAAGAGAATTAAAATTTAAAAAATACAAAAAAAGAGAGAAAAAAGCAAAAAAAAAGCAAAAAAAAAAAGGTGCCATTGATAAAAACCTAGTAAATAGGCGTGATGGTAGCAAAAAATGAATTTCTACCAAGAAGGTGAAAACCTGGTAAATAGGCGCCTCTTGTTCCACATTGTTATATCTATCATAGAACCACTTGGCTTTATACATTTTCTTTCCTACTTTGCTATTTTCCTGCTTTCCTACTTGCATTTGCTTTTTCGCATGCTCTCCATTCCTGTCAAGACACCAACTTACATGGATTGACACTGGTCATACTCTTGGGACAACCATCCTGGTCTAGGGGGCACTATCCTATCACCTTTTAGGATCTACTTGGAAATAGTCAGTAGTGGTTCTCACTGCATCTACCTACTATGGCTTAGCTTATACTGAGATCTCTCTCCTTGAGAATCTCACTAACATCAGTTACCAGTGGTTCTCACTGTGTATGCCTACTAATATCTCACTAGTACTACGATCTCTTCACTTGAGAATCTCTCTCACATCAGTCACCTGTGGTTCTCACTATGTCTGCCTTTTGTCATTGTACTATTGAGATTTCTTGCATTTGTTACAGTTGGAGTTGTGCTCAAATGCTCTATCTATTGATACTTGGTCTTGCTGATTCTTTTCTTTAGTTTGTACATAGCTTTCAATCACTTTCGTGACACTTTGGTTCCTTTGAAAATCCTCTTGACTTGATACTGATCCAATGCCATACACCTGGGGGAAACAAAATCTAGTTTTTCCTTGCAACATACATTAGGTCAGTCATCATCACTTAGGGGCATGGGTTCCCCATTTGATCACATCTTTGGTTTACACCCGAGTCAGTAATCTTGTCACTTCTGTAGGACAACTTGCTACTGACACAAACTGGTGTTTTTCAACACTGCCACAAACAGTGTTTTTCAACACTATTTTTGGACACATCTTTATTTTTCAACACACATTGGATATCTTAAACATAAACATCTATCGATAACAATCAAATACAACGCACTGACAATCACAACAATGTTTTCAACACCCTATACACATACATATTCGAAAACTTTGAAACTGGCTGACCTATGATTGAATCTTTCTTTGTATGTTGTCTGTTCTCATGGATTTCATTGATATTTTCTTTGTCTACTACTTTTTGGTGTAGTCTCGATGATCTAACAATGTCAAATAAACAGGGTGTATATGATAAGAGCTCCCACATTAAGGTGGAAAAGCCTCACATCCCTCGATCTTGTTTATTTGCACGCCATGGTGAGTTCAGTACTATCTCCTTGACTGTTATTGCATTGTTTGTTTATGCATGATCACACTCATGGTTATCTTGGCTTTGAATGCCTTGATACTGGTGTACTCTTGCAATATCAACTAGAAACAATGTTCATGTCATCTTGTCTTTTGTGCCCTCGTGCTTAATATTTTTAATATTAACAAAATATTATTTTTCCTTAATCAACATTGCTCTCTCTCTCTCTCTCTCTCTCTCTCTCTCTCTCTCTCTCTCTCTCTCTCTCTCTCTCTCTTCATCAATTCTAGGAAAATCCCTTAAATATTTATTCCATGTTCTCCTATTGTTAAAGTAATTCATTTTTTCCAGAGGGAGACCCATAATCTCAAAAATCAAGTCCAGGGTGAGAGTAAAAGACTTACTGGTAAGTTTAACAATGTGATTGTCCCAACCCATAGCAAACTCCTTGGTAATGTCTTTCTGATTACCATGTTGTCTCTGAATATAATGCTCGATCCCCTCCTTAAGACATTTCAAGACTTTTTTCTCCTGTATACATCTATATTCAGAGGTTTTTTCCTTTTTTAGTTCCCCTCCCATCTCTTGCGTCTCACAAGTATTCTCCTAGTTGAAGTTGTTGAGCTTAGGCAATAACAAATGAGGAACAATGTGGTTCAAATTTAGCACCCAAAGAAATATACAAAACAAGTTCCAAGCCCAATCTATCTAAGGAACACACAAAATGTGTGTGAAAAGATAGATAATAATGAAAATTCTCTCTGACTGCCACTTCACAACTCTTGTACTTTTAATCTGTCGCATATCAATTAAGACCATTATTACTTTGAATGACTCCTTCTTTATGATTGATCTTATCATAATAAATAATCCTTTAAATGTCATAATTAATGTTCACCACCCCAGACCACTTGCAATTGATGTCACTTTTAACCCCTACATTAGCTAACTCCTCCACAACTATATATATTTCTTGATAATAATGAGTAATATAAAACTCTTCAAAATTTAGAGAAATAAGTTTGATTTTGGAAATAATATCCTCTATAGCCCATGAGGGTTTATTTAAGCTTTTTATGCTATTGATTATATTCAAAGAATCTCCTTTCATCCATATTTTCTTACATCCCAGTTCTTCTGCTAGCATCATTTTGCTAAGAGTAGCCATGACTTCTGCCCTATGATTGGTTTGCAATCCAAGAGGAAAATCCACCGCCCCAAGAAAACTACTAGACCAATCTCTAATAATACCACCACCCCCCACCATCCCTAGGTTTCCTTTGGAAACCCCATCAAAATTATATTTGTACCTATCTTGGGGGGAGAAGACCACTAGACACCTTCTCTGGGGTTATGAACTTTGTTAGAATTAAAATCAAGGTGCCAGTTTCTAACCTTCACAAGATCCTCCTAGGAAGTAATAAGAGAAGTATTATTATGGATGATAGAGTTGAATTTCTCTTCCAGACCCCTGCAGATTTGATTAGAAACCACCTCATCCTTAGCATATTTTCCTAAAATAATATGTTGTTTCTCTCCGTCCATATCTGCCACCTAAAGTGAGGGAGGAGAAGATTCCATAATTCTTTAGCCAATCTATTCGAACAAGGGAATCTCCATTGAATGATAAAATACTTCCATAAAAGAGGAAAGAACCAACATAGATTCCATTTTATAAAGATAATTTACCAAACCTTATAGGAATAGAAAAAATGCAACACTATGTGATTACAAGATTCAACATCTTCCATACAAAGATAACATCTATTAGGCAAGTAGAATCCTCTTTTACAGATATTGTCAATTGCCAGGGGTTTATTTTGGGAAAACAACCAAAATAATAAATTGATCTTGGGAGTAATAAATTTATGCCAAACCTTCAAGAAAAGTGGTCTATCAACACTAGAGTGTGAAAGATCATAGGTAGTGGCGACAGAGAAGACACCATCCGGTTTAGAAGCCCAAATAAGATGATCATGACTACCTTCCTTCACAAACCAAGTTTGCAATAGATTATTAATGGGTTGAATTTTTCTATCAATCTTCCCCAAATTGATCCAGTTATCCGCTCTTCAATAATCAGAGGCATTCTCACCAATAGTTTCTTTACATATTTCGATACCTTGACTCCAATGTTGATTGTTGGAAAGGAGCTCATCTTGCAACCAACCGTACCCCCTTAAATTAATTCTCCTACCATTTCCCAACCTTCACCTAACACCTTTGGCCACCAGATCCTTAGCATAATGGATACTATTCAATATGTAGGATCCTTGAATGTCATGTTTGGACCAGAGGAAGTCTTCCAATGTAGGATTATTGAACATATATTAATTTCTTATAATGGAATTCCATTCTTTTCTTTCCCTGAAGATTCTCCAAATTTGTTTGGCCAGTAGATCTTTTATTAAAGTGTTTTATACTTCTCATACCAAGACCCCCATATATTTTAGGCTTACACACCTTCTCCCAAGATACTAAGCTCATTCTTTCATCCTCTTCAACACCCGACCACATAAATCATTTTTGAATTCTTTCAATCATCTCGACATATTTGTGAGAGATATTGAATAGACTTAGGGCATAAACAGGAAAATTTTGCAAGGTAGATTTCAAGAGTTGAATTTTCCTTGCTTGACTTAAAAGAACACCCTTCCAGGCTAAGCTTTATGTTGAATCTTCCAATAACGGAAGTCCAAAAAAATTCAGGGGGTTTAGAACTCAACGATAGACCAAGGTAAGAAGAAGGCAGAGTACCAACACCATATCCTACAATTTTAGTTATCATTCTTTGTCTCTCCTCAGGGGTATTGATGAAGAAAATAGAATTCTTATACCAGTTAATGAACTGGCCAAACACATTAGTATAAGTGGATAACACATTTTTCAAATTTTTAGCTTCCTTTATCGTAGCTTCTCCCATAGTTGGAGTATCAACCACAAATTGTTCATAGGAGAAAAATCTCTAGTAGAAGAAGGTTCAAGACCAGTAATAAGACCTTCAGCCACCAACTTGTTGATATATCTCCCTAGGAATTTAGAAAGAATGGAAAAAAGAATAGGGGAAATCAGATCTCCTTATATGAGACCACAAGAAGGTCTGAGGAAATTAGAGGAGCCACCATTGACAATGACAGAAGAAGAAATTGAAGAAACCAATTGCATAACAGTTTTGATAACCTCCTTGTCAAAGATAAAATCTCCCAAAAATCGTATAAGGAACCAATCCACTCTGTCATAAGCTTTGAATAAGTCCAGTTTCGTGAGAAATCCCTATTTTTTTAGCCATTTCCAAGGAATGAATTTTTTCATTCACAACAATAATAGAGTCTAGAATTTTCCTTTCAGACACAAAACCATTCTGCTAAGGGGAAATGATCGAAGGGATAACTGACATAATCCTCAAAGTAAGAACTTTAGAGATGATTTTATACAAAGAGTTGCAAAGAGTGATAGGTCTAAAGGCTTCATTAGTGTTAGAAACAGGTTTCCTAGGAATTAGAAGCAAGAAAGTAGCATTAAGCTCTATGAGGAGGGCGTGGGATCCAAAACCTTCCTTCACCATCGCAATCACCTCCTTCCCAAAAATTTACCAATAATTCTAGAAGAAAAACATGAGGATCCCATCAGGACCTAGAGATTTCTCTCCTTCAAAACAAAAAGTAGAAAACTTAATTTCCTTATCAGATGGGATAGCTTTCTGCCTAATATTAGTCTCTTTATCAATCAAAGAGAGTATAGAAGACAATAATTTATCTTTATTAGGGGAGCTTAGACTTGGGTTTTTAGATAGGATGGAGGCAAAGTCACTCATAATTTCCTTTCTTATGTCTTCCTCATTGACAATCTTACTACCATTAGAATGTAAACAAGGAGTCTTGTTAATAGCCTTGTGTTTCATAGTAGTCATATAGAAAAACCTAGTATTTTCTTTATCTCTAGGCTTAAGCTAGAGAGATCTCAACCTCTATCTCTAGAAAGTTTCCTCCTTCGATATAATTTTATGATAGTCCACCTGAAAATTATTTTCAAGAACTTTGAGCTCCTCAGAGAGACCCTCCCTTTGAATTTGGTCTTGGAAATCCTTAATATCAATATGAAATATTATTTTAGATAAAAAAAAATGTCACCAAAAACCTCTCGATTCCAAATTTTAACTTTTCTTATGATATAACTCAATTTCTTTGCAACTCTGTACATAGCTCCCCCTTCCACATTTAGATTCCACCATTCCACAATGATGGGTATGGTATGGTATTTAGATAACTCTTGTCAAGTGATAGTTTTGGTATGGTATGAGAGACTTATGGGTTGTCATTTATGGTAACACATCTGGTATATTGATCACTTGGAATGTAGTTCAATTTTGGAGATACAATCTTAAAAATGACTAAGTACATAAGCAGAAATATAGAGTATAACAATATTGTTTTGGATAGCGAAGATCGAGTATGATGTTTTATGACTCACAAGCTTAGAGGAAGATACTATGGAGTATGTATTACCTCCAACTAAGATCTATTTGGTTTTAGTGATGATTACAGAGAGTTAGAGTTTTTTAAAGACATGCATAGACTTTAGAACAACGTAATAGAGAAGTTGAACAAGTAGCGATGATTTAAGGAGTATGTCATGGACTCCTAGAAAGCTAAGTTGGATTATGATTTTGGATAACCTATATTTTGGTTATGTAAGAGTGCAGACTTTTTATTTACTCTTTACAATATTAAT
>MU223579.1:1634925-1646391 GCA_018584345.1 Thuja plicata
ATATATATGAAGACTTTTTGTAAAGCAAAGTGATATGATGAGATAAGGAAGGATATGTATGTATGCGAATGGCAGATGTGAGAGAAGAAGTTGACAGAAGTCATTGAAGAGATATGATTGGAACTATCTAAGCAGTGAAGATGCTTGTCTTGTTCATTACTGAGAATACTTTGTAACAAAAGTTTTGTTGTAAGAGTTGTAAGCTCAGTTAGCCCCTAACAAGGTGTTGTATATCTTTAACAGGGTTGTTATTCCTTTAACAAGGAAATGTACTATGAAATATTCATCTCCTAACAGGGCTAGGTCTCCTTACAGGGACATTATACTTTAGTGCATACTTGTGGGTACCATCCCCACTGGGGTTTTCCCTTGGATAGGGTTTCCTTGATAAAAAATAATGGTGTTATGAGTTCTATGTTATTTTCTTATGTTCTTTTCAATTATGTAAGCTTATGGTTTATTTGGAATTTTTTTAAGTTTAATTTAAATTGTTTTAATACCCAGTCACCCACCCTCTCAGTATTACTCAATCCTATCAATTGGTATCAGAGAAAATCACCCTTGAAGAGAAAGTCTAATAGGTTACGGGAGATTAGAATGGATTCAAAAAATTTGCAAGAGAATTTTGAAGTGGCACTTGAAGACCTTGATAAAGCAAAAGAAGAAAATGGTGACTTGAGATTCAACTTAAGAAAAGTCGAGGGATTCATCAAGAAACTAAAGGATTAGCTTGAACTTTCTAGAAATCAGAGACAAGATCTTATGGTTTAGATAAATGAATATTTAGACAATGATAATTTAGATCAGATACAAAAACTTGAACAAGAGAATGATACTTTGAATCTTGAGAATGAGGCAATAGCTAAAGAGATTAAACAAGAAATGAATGCTAAGAACAAGATTGAAGAAGCTTTGAAAGATGTGTAATTGGTGTAGGAGAAACCATAGGTTGTCTAGGGAAATATATTTTGTTTCAATTGTGTGTGTGCCTTATGGAATTTGTTGATAAGATTAGTGACATTTTGACCACAGAGTAGGTGCAATAGGCTTTAGTTTAATAGAGTCTTAGGACTTTTGCAAAGTGCAATCAAGGCTAAGAAGTTGTGAAGCCTTCTAATTGGCACAAGTGTTGTGCTAATGTCATCATGAGGTCAGTAGGGTCAAATTTGGGTTAGAATAATGTTTTAGTCATAATTATAGTTTTTGGGAATATTTGATGAGCATTGCAACTCATTTGAATAGTTTTTCAAGAAATTGTTAAAAGTTGCAAAAGTTGCATTTTACAACTTTGCAACTTTTGAAATGTTGCTCAGAAAACATTGTCAAGACTGGACAACTCAACCAAGAAGATCCCAAAGGGAAAAATAATTTTTTCACCATCCTACTTAAGACATGCCTTGACCTTGGAGAAAGGTTGGATGCCCATTGTACGAACAAAGTTTTTGAAAGCAATTAAGAATATGTGAATTTGTGTGCAATTTTGAAGTTTTTGATTACAGTAGTGCTTTAATGGATTAAATCTAGCACTGTAACTCGTGCATGTTTTAGGATAGATTTTTTCTTGATTTTGTGTGTCATTAGTTAGGAGTTTTGTTCTGTTTATAGTTCTTTTTCTAAATAGTTTTGGTTTTCCAGTGTCACTGGTCACAACCAGGCAGTTTGTAAAGATGGGGTTCTAGCTCACTTTCCCATAGTGCATTCTATATGACCCTTTTGGAATAGTGATTAGAATCAATTTGTATATATATGGAAGGATTTGGGGCCCTCAAATGCAGAGGAGCTAATTTTAAGGTCTTTCCCTAGGCGAGCCAATGGTGAGCTCAGCTAGGGAAGACCAAGTTGCAAAGAGTAAAACAGGCAGAGGTGGATAGATGGGAGAAAAATTCATTTTGGAATTGAAAGATAGGAGTGTTTCTAATATTTTTTGAAGAGGGAGAGGTCACACCAATCCATTTACTGAGTGAAAACTTACCAAGTTGTGTAGGAGCTAGAGAAATCCTGAAAAGCCATAATTTCACTCATTTTGAGTTAGGGCACTGTACGGCTGGTGGTGACCCCAAGACCCCAAAAACCATTGAGGGGTAGGAATATGATCCTAGAATCCCATAAAAATATTTAGTTTTTATTTGGAAGGATTGGGATTAAATCCCTTATTTCTCGGAGAAGCAGACCTAATTGGGCTACTAGCCTTTTAGGCCTAATTGTGAAGTTTGGTTAAATTGACTTGTTAGTTGAACTAGGTGAGACTTCTAACACCCCTGGTTGGTTGGATTGAAGTCTCTAAAGACACCTCCATACCTCTACAAGAAGATTTCAATAAGTTGGAGGTTAGAATATTTTAAGGTGGTTTAAGGGCTAATGGCTAGTGTTGCAAGAATGTATCAAGTTTTGAATTGATAAAGGAAAATTTCATGGTAGTTGGGTTGGGTAGGAAGACCAGGGGATCCTAAGAAATAAAATATCCTATAGGTGGCATGTGGTGTATTGAAGACAACCTAGGAGTCTTTCAAGAAGACTAATAGCATGAATCAGTGAGTGATTCATCCAACCTCCCTATCATATTTGTATCAAAGCCCCAAAATATTTTAGATTGTTAGTGCATGTCATATTGTGAGTCTAGTGGCTCCACATTCATGGTGACTAATTTTTAATTGGAAAAGAAGGTCGATGATCAAGAAGTTGACAACAGGCTATTAAGGGAAAGAATAGCTCAACTTGAACAAGCATTGAGTGAAGTATAGACCAAGACTGATGAAGTCAGTGACAAGTTGGAAGGGAAAGAAACTAAGGGTAAAGAGGTTGTAGAGGAAGAAAAGACCCCTGAACTAGACCTTGTATTGCAACAAGAGCCTTTCTTGAAGGCATTGAAGGATATGAGTGGAAAGATGCTTGAAGGAATACCAAGAAGAGTGTTATTTAGTCGAAAGATGGAGGCAAATCTAGCCATGGACTAGATTTAAGGCATGGAAAATAACTTTGAATGTGATGGAGTAACAAAAGCTTAGAAAGTTAAGGTGGCAAAGTCAAGACTTAGAGGCTCTGCATTGACATGGTGGAAGTTCATGTAGACATAGAGAGGAAAAGAAGGCAAGAAACCAATTTCAACTTGGAAAGGAATGGTTTTCAAATTGAAGGAAGAATACATGCCACATGATTATGATATCCATTTATACAAGAAGAGGAAGAACTTGAGACAGAAGGATCTTGATGTCAATTCCTACACTGAGGAATTTTAGAAGCTATGTATGAGATAAAATGTCTTTGAGGATGAAAGCCTTAAGGTGGTTAGATACCTTAATGGTGTGAGACAGAGTATACAAGAAGAGATGACTCTTCTCAGTCCCAAAATAGTGCACCAATGTTATCAATTGGCCATAAAGATTGAAGAAAAGAGTAGAAGAAAGAAAGATCAGACTTCCAAGAATAGAGGAAGAAGAAGAGATCAGTGAAGACATAGTGGAGGATACCGAGGCAGAGGGACTGATTAGAGAAGCCAAGGAGAGTCTAAATTTTTAGAGCATATAAATGAAACCAAAACTAGAGGAGGCCATGGAAGAGGTATAGGAACTCAAGGGGGTTCTAACAAAGGAAGAGGAGTAGGTAGAGTTAATTCCTAATTTTATAACATGAAATGCTATAATTGTGGACAGATGGGTCATTCTACTTATAGGTGCACATAGAAAACATCTTATTATAGCATAGAGAAGAGAATATCATATTCTCAAGAAGACACATTGAGTGTCAAGTCACTAGAGATTAGTCACATTGAGTAAAAAATGGGGGAGAACTTGATGTTTAGAAGGGTTCTAATCAGAAAACCCTTCAAGGAGGAGCCAAAAAAAAGAAGAACCATGTTCAGAGTAAGATGCCAAATACTTGGGAAAATATGCAAAGTTATAGTGTTTTTAGGGTCCATTGATAACATCATCTCCGAGGAAGTTGTTGGAAATACAATAATGGGAAAGTAAGATATTGAGAGGGGGAGGGGGGGTGAATTAGATCTTCAAATTTAAACACTTAAAACAATTTGATCCACATTCATACATATATGAATCTAATGTAATATCAAATAACATCCACACCATGAAATAAATAACTCATAACACAAGAACTTGGTAACCGAGAAACCCAAATAGGTAAAACTAGGGTGGGGATGACACCCACAAAATTCTTCACTACTACAGTAATAAAGTGTGCTTGTTAGGGCTACAAAAGTTGATTACAAAATGCAATCTACCTAGTTAAAGGTCTACCCAGTTAAGAGCTAAAGATCACTACAATCTACCTTGTGAAAGGATTTCAACTTACAATAAAGTAAGCACTCTATTAGAAGATTTAGAAAGGTCTGCTAGAACCACTTTGTTAAGATATTTCCACCTCATACAATGATTAGAATGTTTCAAGTAATGATCCTTGTTATGCACTCAGATGTTGATGATGGATCTCCTCTTTCTAGTACCTTCTATGATCTCACAATCTGATATGTCTTTACTCTGTTGTTTACTGTGTTTTCACTATGCTTGATCTCTGCTTCTTAACAAAATAACCCTTTGTGCATTTCACTTTAAAATGCAGTCACCACTTCTCTCCACACACTTTTTAAAATAGGGTTTTGAAGCAATCTTATATATCTATTCAAGTCTGATAGAGAGATCTAGATCAATGATCAAGATCTAATACCCATACCTCAAAGGTATTACAATTAATGTTTACAATAGATCATGCATAGGATAAACCAATCAAATGCATAACTAACTCCGTAGAACATATTAAATGTGTACATAAGCCGGCCCAAAAAGATTATACCAGTCGGCCTGAACACTTATCCTCAAAATTTGAATCATTCTAGACATGTATACAAAAAGGGTTCTTCTCAGCACTTAACATCTCTGTCACTCGACACTAAGTATCTTGCTTGGCTTGACATGATACAACTTGGCAACTTGAATACTACTCAGCAATGTTGCTCGGCCTTGTATAGTTTTAGCTCGGCCACAGTGATAGCCAACTAAAACTGCCTAAGTGAATGACTAAGTGTTGGTCACTAATCATCGACAAAACTTAGAGATTAACAATCTCCCCCTTTGATATTAGTGGAAAAAACACACTTGTCATTGCTTCATTTCATTCCATCAAAATGTTTCCTAGGTATACTAAGTACTCCCCCTAGGAATATACTTAGAATTATACATACAAAAAGTTTCATAAAATACATGCCTTCATAATATATACAAATGTACCTATTCTTTACTGATTTATCATACTATATCCTTACCAACTTCCCCCTTGTTTTTGTCACTGATTTTAGGAGGGGTTAAGTTGTACTTATCCAAAAAAAAATTATGAAGCTATAGGGTGGATGCAAATGTAGTGTCCCAACTTTCCTTGGCAATCTTCACAACTTCCAATTTTATCTCTAGCTCGGTAGCTAGACTCACTAAACTTTCTACATTGGAGAGATTTGCATTTCTCTGTGATAACTCTTTTGCAACTGAAAGTTCCTTCTATATTACCTCCAAGTGAGGCAACAAGCTTGTCTGAATGGTGATCAATTTGGCCCTAATCCGACCATCTTCAGCCATAAGATCGGTTATTCTCCATTGTGCATTGATCAACTTAGTAAAATGTAAAGAGCTGGAGATAGCACCCTTACTCAAAGTACTGCCAGTAGATTTCAAATCTAACTATAGCTTCTCAACAAGCTGTAGATTATCCTTTGTGAAGAATTCAACATCACATAGTTTCCTGTACAAAGAATAAACATTTGTTGAAACTTTCTCCAAAATGTCTACAAGAGTAGAAAGTTCAACCTATTTTTTTGCAATCTCTTTTGAGATTTTCTCTAGAACTTTGTTCTCGAATCTCCTCTTGGACCATTGTAGAAGTTTTTCATTTCTATTTATATCATCATCAGTTACCTTCTGTACAATGTGAACTAATTGATCAATGATTGGAGCTTGAGGCATTTCATCTTCTAAGTCAAAATCCTTTCCAAATATATCCTTGATATCATGCAACACTTGCTTTTGCTTCTGTTCTATTTTCATTTCTTCCTATCTCTTCTTCCTCTTAAGCAATTCCTAAAGATTCCCTATTTGTTCTAAAGACAATTCATTGGGATCCCATTGTGGAATCACAATTACCTCATCTAGTGTGACATCGAGAATTTGAGACTTCTTCTTCATAATTTTCCTTCTCTTCAGGTCTAGTGAGCTGATGCTCGGCTGCATTTTATCAATACCTTTTCCTATGACAGTGTCAATATCCATTGCCTCTTTCAATTCTATCAAGATTGTCTATGGATTAGGCATACTTCCAGTTTTAGGACCTGTGGGAGTGGATGATACAGAGTGTGGTAGATCAACCAACACTTGGAGTGCCTCTTGTTCCTTAGGCTTGTCAACATTATCCTTCATCACTTCACCACTATCTAAAACTATTTTGACAACCTCTAAAATAAGTGGATTTTGTGAAGTTACCTCTTGTACATATATTTGCTTTTTCTCTTCACCTATCTGATCATTGATTACTTCAATTATCTCATCAATTTTCTCTTTAGATGTAGTGGTCTTTCCTCCTTCATTCTCAGTTTCCTTAATAGGTGAATCAGAGTTGGTACCACTCGGTATATCCTATTCCTCGACATTCAAATTGTTGGAATCATCAATTATGTAGTCAAATGGACTATCTGCAGTCAGATCAACAAAATTTGTTGAGTCTAATGCATCTTTAGTCTTATTTTGTTCAATATCAATTTGATCTTGAGTCATCTGTGGCTCAAGGGTAATCTCAACTTCTTTTTCCTTTTGATCAGATGGACCTTCATCAGATTTCTTGTCTTTTGGAACTATTAGTCCAAAGATTTCTTTCCAAATCCTAGTACTCTACTGAACTAATCCTTCAATATCATTTTTCAAAATAGTATAACCTCTAAGCTTAGGTACAAACCTATTCTTATATTCCTCAATGAATTTTTCTCTTTGTTTTGATGTCGACTCAGGTATCACTTTGGCTAAAATGCCTTCCCTGATCTGTCTCTCTATGGTAAGTGTAAATTCCCATTTTCTTGACAGAAACTCATATAGTTCATTCGACACATAGTTTCCTATCTCTATAGGAGTTAACTTAAAAGTACTCATCATATCTAAGAGTTCTTCCTGAACTTTATGCTTATCTCCAATACTCAGTTTCTCATACTTAATGAATTTGAAAGTAGCTAACCCTACTGAATTTCTCAAATTGTCACATACCTCATCATCAATATTAGCTGGTTTCTTGAATTGTTTTGTAGGTATGTTGTTGGGTTCATCAATATTAGTCTTTTCATCATCACTATCTGTATCCAAGTGTAGTTTCCTCCTTGGTCTCTTTACTAGTTTACTCAGCTCAGCCTTAGGAGCAATTTTAGCTTTCTTTCCATAACTGCTTTCTCCAACCTTCTTCTTTTCATACACTTTTTTTTGTACTGCTAGAGAAGTAATAGTAGATTCTCTAGTCCTCGGATGATTAGCTATAGGAGGTGTAACCTTAGGTTTAGCTTTTCTCAGCTTGGGTACTATGACAATTGCTGGTTTGTTACCCAAATTTAGCACATACAAAACTTATTTACCGATACTTAGTAAATATGTTGAGTATACCGATAAATCAATAAATGCATATGTGAAATGTAGAACAGTAAAGTAATAAACCCTACACACATAACACAATAATTTTAACGTGAAAACCCTATTAAGGGAAAAACCACTGGGACCGGTACCCCAAATTTTCACTCTTATAAAGTGAGTCTTGTTAGGAGCCAACCCTATTAAAGGTTACAAACACACATTTAGGTGTGACCTTGTTAGAGTATTTTATACATAGAGGTTGTCACTTAGTATCGGGCAACTTAGTTTTCTACCATCCTTGAATCAGCCTCCTTCTTAGACTATCAATAGGCTTCAGGAAAATCTAGTGCTACTTTCATGAATCAACCTTTTTGGCACTCCTTGGGATGTACCTCAATATATAGAAGACTTTTAAGTCCTACTCTGTTAAGAGACTTGATGCTCCAATGGTTAAACTAAAACATAATGACCTGTTTCTAATCCAACTTGAATTGTATATTTTCAGATCTATTTAAGTACATTACCTCTCCGATCAATGTATCAATTAAATTCTTTGTGCTCCACACTTTCTTCTCTTTGATGATGTGCTTCACTGTTCGTCGGTGTCTGTAGAATTCTTTAGCTCTCCTTCAACTTGATTGATCAGGAATGTATGAAGTTATCCTTTATCAGTTTCTCTTCAACATCCTCTTTCTATTCAATCCCCCTCTGTGTGATTGATATGGAAATGAATGAAGCTTGTCTCTTATATAGACATGATATTCACCATTTCTTGATTCTTGATTCTTGATTCTTGATTCTTGGTGTGAAAAACAATCTAGCCAATCTGATTTAAAGCATAACTCCTGATTTATCTCGTAGTTATCTTTATGCCAACTGTACAAATATTCTTTAAATCAATCACTTAACTTTGGTCGAATAAAACAATAAAAACAAGCAGTTAAATCTATCTTTAGCTTTTTCCAACTAGATATTTTGTCATTTTTTGAACTCTCTGTTTTGTCGGTCAACTCTGCAGTTAGTCGTCAGTAACAACTGCCAGTTCTATCAGTGCGACTCCAGTCAACTTTGGGATCTCTATTCATTGGGAATCATTGGATTTTACTCATCGGGCAACTTTGTTCTCAGCTTGTTGGGTATCCTATAATTTTTCTTCGTCAGGCAATATTGTCTTTTGCTCATTGGGTATCACTATGACTTTGGTTCTTTTCCTTTACCAGTGGTGTGCACTGTGTCGGTGTTATCTGTCACTTAGTGAATCCTTGACTTTTATGCATTTCTAAAAGCATAATCTTTGTTCCATTGATTCTCTGAAGTTTTTGGCATTATATACATGACCATACAAATGATATCAAGTTGACATCAATGAAAATACAAACCATTAACTGATTTAATGTCTTGCATTATATTCAACTTGACATTATCAAACATTTAATCAGTTATATCTCATCAATCTCTCCCTTTGGCATTGATGGAAACATACAATATTATCACACTATACTATTTATAATACAATATGAAATACAATTTTTGAGATTCATCAAACTACCAAACTACTTGTTTTGATAACCGATAAAAATGTCTGACCGTCGGTAAGCTCTATATTAGCTTAGATTTGATTCTTTCAGTTCTTTGTGTTTTGCTTGTTCTAATGTGTTGTGTCCTTTTCTTGTTTCAATATCTCTCTTTTGATTGTTCTTCTTCTTTTATGTCTTTGTCTCTTGTCAGCAACTCTCCCTTTAGATATAATCTCTCCCTGTTGGAGTAATCTGATAATGGATAATCTTTCTTCTTTTTCTAAAGACTATTATAATATGGATACTTTCTCTCACTTTGACAACAATGCAAAACAAATATCTTACATATATCTAACATTAATGTCAAATAATCATTTTCTTCCATCCATAATATATTCCTTGAATTTTCCTTATCCATCAGCAATACAACAATATGCTCTGGTGCTTGGTTCAGATATATACCTTCTTGTTTATAGATGTAGCTTTGAAGTTTATCTTTTTGCTTGCATCAACATAAATGTTATTATGATAATATATAGGCTGATGCAGCCTCCGATCTTTTACTGAAAGGTAGACAAGGGTTTGACCCCTAGTCTCTTTCTCAGGTACTCAAATGTATCCTTGGGCAATGGCTTGGTGAAGATATTAGCTAATTGTTCTTTTGATTGCACATACTCAAGTATCACCTCTTTTTCTTGAACTTGTTCTCTTAAGTAATGATACTTTATTGTAATGTGTTTAGTCTTGGAATGCATGAATGGATTCTTGGAAATGTTTATTGCACTGGTGTTATCACAATAGATAATCACTGGTTCTGAGATTTTCATATGCATATCTTCTAACAACAGTTTGATCCATGCAATATTTCAGCAATTTGTAGTAGTAGCAACATATTATGCTTCTGCAGTAGACTGAGAGATGCATCCCTACTTCTTGCTAATCCATGTGACAAGTCTGCTACCCATAAAGAATGCTCCTCTAGTTGTGCTCTTTCGGTCATCAATATTTCCAGCCCAATCAGCGTCGGTAAACACTTTTAGTTCAAATTTGCCTTCTCTTTTATACCATAAGCCAAATTCCTTAGTATTATTCAGATATCTTAGCACTATTTTCATAGCAGTCATATGTGATTCCCTGGGGTTAGCAAAAAATATAGCAACAATTCCTATTGCATGTGCAATATCTTGTCTAGTATGTACAACATACATAAGTTTTCCAATCATCGATCTGTAAAAAGTCTGATTTACCTTTGTTGTCTTCTCTTCCTTTGTTGACTTACATCTAGTAGCCATTAGTGTTCCAATTGGTTTGGAATATTCCATCTTGAATATTTTCAAGACTTCTTTGATGTATTTGGATTGTGTAATAAAAATACCCTCACTTTGTTGAATGATCTGTAGACCAAGAAAGAACTTGATCTCTCCAAACATAGACATCTCAAATTCTTTGCTCATCTCATCAGAAAACTGTTTGCATAGAATATCATTTCCTCCAAATATGATGTCATCAACAAATATTTTGGCAATCAAAGTGTTAGCATCAATATCTTCTTTAAAATAAAGATTACTATTTTCACTAGTCCTTATGAATCCAATACTTATTAGATAGGAATGAAGTTGTTCATACCAGGCTCTAGGAGCTTGTTTTAATCCATAGAAGGCTTTGTGAAGTCTACATACCATGTTCCTCTTGTCTGGATCTACAAACCCTTCTGGTTGCTCAATGTATACCTCTTCTTCAAGTATTCCATTTAGGAATGCTTACTTGACATCCATTTGATATACTTTGAATCCCTTGAATGCAACATAAGTAATTAGTATTCTTACTCCTTATATCCTAGAAATGGGTGCAAAGGTTTCTCCATAGTCTATACCTTCTTGTGCATACCCCTTGCATACTAGTCTTGCTTTGTTCCTTGTGACTTTACCATTCTTGTTAAGCTTATTCCTGAATATCCATTTTGTATCGATGACATTCTTGTCATCTGGCCTTAGCACAAGTGACCGTGTTTTGTTCTTCTTGATCATCTCAATCTCATCATTCATAGCACTTATCCATTCTTCATTATCTAGTGCAACATTAACAAATTTTGGTTCAAACTCACAAATTAAACAATTTGAGTTTAAAGACTTATTTCTTGTTCTTGTACCAGCTTTCTTATCTCCTATGATCTGGTTCTCTGGATGGTTCCTTCTTACATATCTTGCAAGTACAGGTAAAGTTCTTTGTCTATCATCTTGATCATTTTCTTGATCTTCATTTTGTTCTTCATTACCTTGCACATTTTCTTGATTATTATCCTGACCGTCAGTAGCATTAGTCTGACCATCGGTTGCAACATTCTG
>MU223579.1:1666822-1698042 GCA_018584345.1 Thuja plicata
GAACCTGGAGGTCTCATCTCGGTTAGCATAAGGTCCCACAACCTTGAGATGATTCCCATGTTATACTGGATTATCAAGACCAAGAGAGCTTGAGATCAGAGGCGCAAATTCAGTGTATAACAGTCACAAAGTTTGTGTGTTTGTGAACATTGTGAAACTATTAAAAGGAGAGAAAAGGATTCAAAACTCACAAACTTTGTGATGTTGCAATGTTTCTTGGTTTGTGAACTCAATGAAAGTGTGACGACAAGGGAAGTAATGAGATCCCCAATAAGAGAGTCTATATATTTGTAAGATTGTCAAAATGCCAACATGTTTCTTGAGTTTACACAAGATTTGATGTGGATTTCCAAGTGATTAAAAGTGTTAATGCTTAAAAAGAATAATGAGAAACTTTCTAATTAAGTTTTGCTAATTTTGTGAGCTTGCAAACTAATAAAAAGAATGAAATAGTTGATGATACAATAGTTTAAAGATAGGTGTGATGTGTTTTTATTGTATACTTGCACTTAAACCACACAAAACTCAATAAGACTTTGAATTAGTATCTTAGAATCAAATTTAATCCAATTCAAGCCATTTAACTACTAAAATCATCATATTGCTTCCTACACAAGAAGATCCAATTGAATTATATAAAATTCTCATAGGTTAACACTAAAACATATTGAATATACAATCCTATGATGGAATATTTAATTGAAAATGCTTAAATGCATCTAATTATGATGTTTTGAAAACTAAAATGATCTCAATTATGCTCCTTAATTGAACTATCCTAGAATGAAATTAGCATTATCTAGTTGCAATGAATGATCTATATGTGAATTCCTTGATTGAGTTGGTTTTATAGATTTCCTTATGGAGGGAAAATTCAAATTTGAATTCGATGGTTGGGATTAATCCACAAAGAGAGGTTGAGATTAGAACCTTGTGTAGACCTTATGGCTAGACATATTGTCAATTAGTGTCAAAACACTTAGTCATCTAGTATCGAATGAGCCAACATGCATTATGTAAATTCCTGAGTCATCAGTGTTGCCTGAGTCATTAGCATTGCCCGAGTGACCAGCATCACCCAAGTGACAGTTTATCACCCGAGTAGACTTCTGGACCCGAGTGACAGTTTGAAGCCGACCTTGCATATATTGTTAAATATCATTTTGTTAATTGCAAGACGACTTGTAGAGATATTTGTTTAGATAAGATATATATGTAAGATAGTTTTTTTTATCAAAAGTGGAAGAAAGCAAGTAACAATGTTTGGTGTAGACATGTGAATGGCAGTCTGATTAAAGAGAAAAAGTATTTAGGACAACAGAGTCTCATCTATCACATTTAGGTGATCAGTTATATTCAAAAGGATGATATTCAACAATCATAGTTGCAGAAAGAAGATCATCAACTGGTTCATTCTAATAGGTGGATCAGAAAAATCCTCTAACAAGGTGGACCTAACAGTCCTCTCTATGCTCCTAACAGGGAAGACCATCAGAATTGGTCATTGTAAGCTCTAACAAGCTAAATTTATACTGTAGTACTAAATCTTGTGGGTATCATCCCCACCCCAGTTTTACTTTCTTTTAGAAGGTTTTTGGGTAACCAAATATTGTGTTGTATATGATTCTTTACTTTCAAGTTCTATGCATGCAAACAAATAAGTTAATCTAATTATGGATTAAAAGGATTAAGTTTTATTGGTTCTTGATTCACCCCCCCCCCCCCCCNTTCCCCCCCCCCCCCCCCCACCTCTAAGTCACTGAGCACATCATATATTTCCAATAATTGCTATCAGAGCATTGGTTAGATCTTATCAGAAGTTTAACAACTTGAGAAAAGATTAGAAGCTATAGAAACATATAGACTGGAGAAAGCCATTGAGAATGAGAAGATAGATCTTAAACTGGCCATGGATCAGATCATAATGCTTAAGGAGCAGCTCTCTCTTTCCCTGAAGAGAAGAAAAGAATTAGCAGTGCAGACGAATGACAAGAACTATATAGAAGAAATAATTGAATACTTTTGCAAGGATAGAAGTTCTGAAGAAGCTAATGCAGCCATTAAAGACTTACTTGCAAAGAATCTTACTTTACATGAAGAAGTCAAAATTTTGAAAAGAGAATAGGAAACTCACTCCATCAGAATATGTGAAGTCATGGAACTAAAGAACAAAGCACAAGATGACATAAATAAAGCACAAGAAGATAAAATATTTCTAATTACAAGATTAGAAGAAAAAGAAAATGAAATCCAACACTTGTCACTTTAGTAAACTGATTTGGTAAGTCAAGTCAACAATGCAACACAAGAAGTTCTCAATCTAAGGACAAAAGATGAAAGACTGCAGAATGATCTCAATACTGAAAAGGTAACAAATTAAAGTATGTTGAATTCACAAACTAGCATAGGTCAGGAAATAGAATTTAGACATCATAGACTGACTGGATTAGGTTATGCTGAACAAGGTGAATCCTCAGAACAAGGAGCTCAAAAGAACAACAAACCTACATGCAATCATTGTGGTAACATAGGGCATACATCAAATAAATGTTGGGGCAATGGAAAATCAAAATTTAATGGTAATTTCTACAGTTGTAACAAAAATGGACATAGAGCAAGTGAATGCAAAGAGAAACCTAAGTTTGAAGGAAAATGTGACAAGTGCAACAAACAAGGTCATAGATCTTCCGAGTGCAGAACTAAGAAGTGGAATACTGTTGAACAATTAGCCAAGGCTATTTTTGGTTGGGATTACAACACATGGTACATATGTTGTCATTGTGGTGAATATGGACACGTTGGTACAAATTGTATGAAGACTCACTTCAGAAAAATGGATCCTACAAAGAGATGTTATGTGTGCAAGCAACTCGATCATCTAAGAAAGAACTGTATGAACAGAGAAAAAGTTGATACTGGTTTTGAGAATGGAAAATCCAAAGTCCCAGAAAGTAGAACTCAGATGAGAAAGCAATGGGTAAGGAAATCCTCAAATAATTTAGATCAAAGAAATGAAGGATCTAATGACACCCTAAATAGTGAGCTGGGTGGATCTACCATTACAGAATAGGAATATAAGTAGATGAATGGAACTATGCAATGCCAGCTATCCTACATGAGTTCCAAATAAGATAGAAATTCCAAATCTTCATACTGATGCATGAGGACATATTATAGTTCTACCTGAGTTAGAATGTTAGTGACACCCGAGCTACTCTAGCTTAAGAAAGATGAGTCGGGAAGTATTGATAATTGGAAATTTGGTTTCACCCGAGCTTCTAAGTGAATCTTGGAGAAACACCCAAGTCATGCCAGCTACTTTTTACAAAGCATTTAATGTAATTCTCTAACGGTTGAAAATCTCTTATAAATGAAGGATTGTAAGGATTATTGCTTACAAAGTTTTCAGTTCACAAATCATTCAGAGACCTCAACAATTCAGTGTGAATTCATGATTGAAAGAGGAGTTTGATCATTTCGTCTAAACAATATGGCATCCACTTCCAGCAGCAAGGTCAAGAAAGGTTCTAAAATGTTGGTGAGAAATGTAATTTGTGATCCTCCAGTTATTAAGCTTCATCCAGCAATTGCAAAGGAGATAGACTTAATGTGAGCTCATTCCCTAATTCCTCTAAGAGTGTTGTTGGTTAACGACATTCGAAGCTTCTATCATTGCAACATACAGGAGCTTGGAACCATTGAGATGAACAAATCATATGATGAATTGTGTACAAATCAGAGTTTGAAGTCTGAGCATAAGCACCTTGAAACTAAGGGTTTGACACACATCATGCACATGCTGAGGGATTTATAGACAAAATGGATGAGATATGTTCTTAGCCGTGTCCACGACATGCACATATGGTTAAAACATCCTGCGAAGATCATGAAACAAATAATTCACTGTGTCACTGGGCTCCCTATCTTAAAAAAGCTGAAAGCTACCAAAACCCTAACCAAGGATGACTTAGCTGAGTTAACACTTGCCGAGTAGGATGGAAGAGGCATGAGACTTAACGGAGTAACTGATATGGAATCAAAATTTGGAATTCATGTTATATCCCACAAGATATATAATTCGAGGAGACCCAATAGTGTTGCATGTGAAGTTGTTGACCTAGCATACAAAGTGGTGAAGAAGAATCTGGTATTCAACTCATCCAGTTGAGAAAGAATATGGAAAGCATCCAAGTATCCAAAACAAATTCATGTAAGTTTGATTCTCTTCTAATATGTATACTCTTTTATGTTGAGAAGTTATTTCCCTCCAAGGGTACAATAGCATGGAAGAAAGATAGACCAATAATCCTTCAGATTAATGAATACATAGTTGAGTTAGTAGATAACTTTGATAACATTATGTATGGATACTTTGATAATTTCAAACAGAAGATTCAGAGTAGGTACAAAATTCCAAAACAACTAGTTGAAGATTACAAAGATGAAATATGTTTCCTAGTTGATTGTGATAAGGTTTATATACAAGCAGTAAAGCCTAGGGTTGCATGGATAAAACCCCTGCCATATGAAGTCAACAAAGATGAAACAAAAGATATCATAGAGGCTCTTGTAAATGAACCTTCCATCCAATGGCACCCTACTTTGGAACATATGAGGAAGCAAGGAACATGATATCTTTGGAGATTGAGATTCCCAAGATATTGAAAAGTGGAAAGAAGAGGATTGATACATTTAAGAAGAAGTATGGCAAGACCTCTGACTCTCCTACCATCTCTGAGAGTAAAAATGATATAGTTAAAATAGAGGATGTTGAATCTAAAAAAGGAAGAGACTGATATTGAAGCTCCATAGAAGAAGAGGAAGGAAACACCCAAACAGAAAAAGGCAAAAACCCAAACATAAAAAGGCACTACCCCTGTTGTCACCTTGAGGAGATCAAGGAGAAGACTTGTACTGAGTGATGATGAGGATGATGATAAAGAAGATTATACTATGGTTTTCATGAAAGCAACACCCACAATTGATCAGAAAATTAAAGAACTAAGAGAAGGAAGAGCCATGAGTTCTTTGAAGTCACTGAATTATGCTTATAGAACTGAAGAAGAAAAGAAGAAGATTGAGGAAGCAGTGGTAGAGAATATGGAAAAGTGGAAATATGACCCCTCCAAGATAAAGAGTTATATGACTGAAGACCTATTCAAGGCAGTCTCTATTCCCTAGAACAATGCAGTCCAAATTGAAGAGGACATAAGGGAACATGCATTGAAGCAAGTCATGCCTGCAATGAAAGGAAAAGAAGTGAAAGAGGCCTTGAGAAAATATCAAAATAATCACACCCCCAGATCCAGGGCATTCGAAATATTGAACAAAAACATAGAAGATGTAGTTCAGCGTGCCACATTAGTGTGGAAATCAATATTTGAGATAATAGAAGACAATGTAAAGGAAGAAGTACCGAGTACAGACCCTCCAAAACTAGAAAATGATGATACATTACCCAAGGTATAGACTATTGAAGAGTCCAATGCTGAGAAGATTATAGTTGAGGTAATGGCATCATTACCCCAATCTCCTATCCATATATAGTACCTCCAAGCAAGGACAAGGTTGCAGAATCCACATCTGAACAAGTAGAGACTGAGCAATAGGCTCCACTTACTACTGAGCCAAGCATACCCAAATCACAGAAAGACAAGGTAAATACTTCTACTATCAGTATTGAATCATTGGTAAACATTGATTCAACAATTGGTACTATAAAGGTCAATGACCTAATTGGAATGAATATTGAAGAAAAAGATGAGGAAGGTAAAGGTAAGGAAATTGTTTCTTCACCGAGTCCTAAGACAAAAGTAGTAATTAATGATTAGATAGATCTTGAGAAAGAAATTGTGATTCCAAATTGGGATCAATCTAGCTTATCTGTAGAGAAAATGGATATTTTGTGAGAACTGTGGAAGAAAAGAGCTACACAACAGAAGCTCTGAAAGGAAAGACAAAGGAAGTACTTGAAGATGTCAAAGGCATATTTGTAGATGCATTGTAGATTGAAGTCAATGAGAGTGACTCAATAATGGACCAACTTGTTGACATTGTCCACAAGTTCAACATAGATATGAATGGACAAGAGAAGTTACTCAAGAAAGCAGCGAAGAAATTTGGGAACAAAGTTCTAGAAAACATTGCAAAGAATATTGCAATTGACCAAGTACAGCTTACAAATATCATCAGCACTCTAGAAACCACCGTGACCAATAAGGTAGCACTTTTTGTAAAGTTGAGTGACACCTCTAACTTTACTATGGAGATCAAGAACAAGATAGTGAAGATTGATGCAGATATGGAGGAAAGTGTAAGGCAGCTAGCACTTGACCCGAGAACTAGTTCCGCTCACTTCATGAAGATCAAGTATCTTACTAATCTATAGGATGAATTGTTGAGAGAAGAAGCCAAAACTTGAGAATCACTTACAGCTATGCAAAGCCAACTCCTACCACACGTGGATGGAATGCATAAACACAACACACATGCTAAGACACTCATTCATGACAATAATTTCTCAGTTTCCAAATTAATGATAGAGCTGTATGCAGAGCTACTAATTGAATTCCACATCATGAAGGTGCTACATGACAATTGGGACAACACTTTGTCTCATATTTTGAAGGTACATAGTGATTTCCTATCCTACTTTGGAATAACCTTGTAAATATCATTTTTTGGCATTCTTGTAAAAACCAAGGGGGAAATATCATTATATTGTAATAAAGGGAAAATATTATTGAGGAAACATATGTACAGTGGAACAAATACTTTACAAAAACAATTTTTGAAAAATAGAAAGCAGAGTTAGTTGGACCTGAGCAGCAGAAACAGTGTCAAAACCCGAGCAGACAGTAAGGGGGACTTTTGATATATCAGATATAGATTTCAATAATAATTTTTTTTGTTGCTAATGCCAAAGGGGGAGATTGTAGACCTTATGGCTAGAAATATTGTCAATTAGTGTCAAAAGACTTAGTCATCTAGTTACGACCGAGCCAACATGCATTATGCAAAGTCCCGAGTGATCAGTGTTTCCTGAGTGATCAGCATTACCTGAGTGACCAGCATTGCCCGAGTGATAGTTTATCACCTGAGTAGAATTATGGACCCGAGTGATAGTTTGAAGCCAACCTTGCATATATTTTTAAATATCATTTTGTTAATTGCAAGATGACTTGTAGAGATATTTTTTGGATAAGATATATATGTAAGATAGTTTGTTTTATCCAAAGTGGAAGAAAGCAAGTAACAATGTTTGGTGTGGACATGCGAATGGAACACTGATTAAAAAGAAAAAGTATTCAAGACAGCAGAGTCTCATCTATCACATTAAGGTGATCAGTTATATTCAGAAGGATCATATCCAACAATCACAGTTGCATAGAGAATATCATCAACTAGTTCATTCTAACAGGTGGATCAGAAAAATCCTTTAACAAGGTCGACCTAAGAGTCCTTTATCTAAATCTCTTAATAGAGTTGCATTTCTTATTGTACTATACAAAATACTTTAACAAGGTGGACCTTACAGTCCTCTCTATGCTCCTAATAGGGCAGGCCATCAGAAGTGGTCATTGTAAGGTCTAACAGGCTAAATTTATATTGCAATAATAAATCTTGTGGGTATCATCCCCACCCCAGTTTTACTTTCTTTTGGAAGGTTTCTGGGTAACCAAATATTGTGTTGTGTATGATTATTTACTTTCAAGTTCTATGCATGCAAACATATAAGTTAATCTAATTGTGGATTAAAATGATTAGGTTTTATTGGTTCCTGATTCACCCCCCCTCTCAGTCAGTGGGCACATCATATATTTTCAACACCCTGAGTGATCCATATCCTCTCATTGGATTGGTTAATGAGTTTACGTTTAGGCCATGTTGAGTTGGATTTTAGAATAATTAATTAATTTCATTTAATTAATAACTCTAGCCATGTGGATTTTTGAATTTGATTTATTTAATTAGGCTAGGATTAATTAATGAATTAATTCCTTCTTTGTTGATGATGAGCCTTTGATGTTTGATCATTTCATTTCTGATTTTTTATAAATTATGCAATTAAATCGCTCTAATTCAATTACACAATTAAGATTGAGACTATATTTGGTGTCTTGATTATGATCTAGGGAAATTCAATTGAGATTTAGGCCTCTAATTAGACCGGACCAATTTTAGGTGATTGCCTTTGCCTCTCTTTGAATTGATGTGTGATCAGCGCGTTGATTGAAAGAATGTCTGATGTCAATAAGATTCTGAATGATTGAATAGTTTGATATGAATCCTGGTGAAATTATTCCTGATTAGAAATTGATTCCGAACATGATTGAATGAAAATCAATTGAGATTATGAAGATACTAGAGATTCCATAAAATATTGTTTTTGATTACATAAAATATTGTTAAAACTGGTCAGAATAATTATTTTTTTGTGATGCAATGAAATTGATTACTTGACCAATTGTTGAAGATGATAACAAATAACAAATTTGATGTGATGTGATGAAATTGATTATCATTAGGATAGATTTTGAAGGCTTGATCAAATAATCATTTTGATGTGATGTGATGAAAGTGATATCTGGCTAGAATATGTTGAGAGATTAAACAAGTAACTAGTTTGATGTGATTCAATGGAATTGTTTACTTTTGAAAATTTTGATCGAGATAACTACCTTGGTTTGGATTATGATGAAGTAAATTGTCTCTTGATTTCATAATAAGGAAATCATCAATTTGATGTGGTGGGATGAAATTGTTATGCCCCAAGTGATATTAAAACACAGATACTGATAAGAGCATGCATTTTCATATGGGACTTGATGAAACTAGTTGTCTCATGATTTAATCAATTAATTTATTAATTTAGGACATTCAACTTGATATGATTCCTAATGAAATTGATGCCCTACTGATGAAATGCTATTTTGATATGGAACCTAATTTGAAGATTTGATTTTTGAAGAAGATTTGACAAATTCTTTGATTTCTGATGAAATGATAGGTTAAGTTAATAACCCGATAAGTTTATTGATTGACGAAGAGGATTTACAGAAAATATGATGATGCCCCAGTTATTGCAAAATTTGGATGATGTGATCACTTGGTTGATTAGATTGATGATACCCCCTTGGAAGGAAAAAAGAAAGAAAAGAGAACACTTTATGATGTACCTTAATTAATTAATTGTGTTGTTGTCAATTACTAAAATATTTGGTGTGAATTTTGATTTTGATTCCAACAATGACAATAATGACGAGATCATGGTGATCTTTACTTTTGGCATAGAGCTCTAGATGATCTAACTATTGTGGAGTGAATACCATATTTTATTTGTGAGGATTGGAGTAGTGATTCTCGAGAGATGCTTCTTGCCTACGTTGAGAGGTATATGATTGGTTAGATCCAACACATTATAGAGAGATACCTAGTTACATGTGTACTATGTTAGTTTGGGATGACACAAATAATGCCATAGGGTGTTGCTTCTTATGCTAGGATGAGAGATGAGGAGACCTAGTGGGGACCAAGATCACATTATGACACAGTCGTAGAGGACTACCGATTTTTATTTCATGTTCATTCAGATTATGCTACTTACATGATTGATATTGGGATGATAGTTGACTATTCCCCTTATTTTGTACAACATCTCTTGCTATGGCTTACTCATCCAGATGAGGTAGTATCTGTGATAGTAGACTCTGGTGGTGGTAATGATGTGGATGATAGGGGTGGTGGGGTAGTGAGATCATCCTCGGCTATACCAGCTCAGAGGGGTGGATATGATGGTGGTAGGGGAGGTAGAGGAGATCTTGGTGGGAGGAGAGGTAGAGATCAGAGTAGATTTGAGTTTGGTATCATGGGAGATCTTGGTGGAGTTTCTAATGGTGGTGGTGGAGATGGTAGTGGTAGCAGTGGTGAGTAGAGGAGGGTGAGATTGAGGATTATTCCTCCATATGCTATGTCTTGGATAGGTCCTTCATAGGAGAGGGATTCTCAGCCACAACAACCTTTATCATCACAAACTCCATCTTATTTTGCACATATTTGTTCTAGATCTCAGATGTCTTCTTCTTCACAAGTTCCTCCACCTAATAGAGGTACTTCAATTACACAAGGTCAGAGTGGGTAGGTACCTTCAGTAGTGCCAGTTAGATAGGATGTTGCCACGATTTCCAGATTATGATAGGAGAGAGCCTAGTTGAGGACACATGTAGATGTATTATAGGCACAATAATCTAAATTATGAATTAGATTATAATGCTTGGTGTGATACCTCTGGTATTGTCAAGTTCAATATAAAAACTAGAAGACTAACAATAGAATTGCAAACCAAAAAGTAATCCATTCTATTTGAAATTGGAGTTTATACAAATATGATAGATCCCAAGGGTCACTAGAATCCCTTCAAAATGAAATGAAGAGTCCTCATAATTTTTATTACAAATAAATTTATTAAAAATACCAAAAAATTCAAAAAACTATATAAAAATTTAGGCCCACTTCAAGAAGGCGTAACTTTCTAGTCCTCGGTTAGATTTGTGAAAAATTTACTTCATTGGAAAGATAATAAAAAAATTCTAGAACCAAAACTAGGTGAAAACACCATTTATGGACCCTTCGTAGGTGTGATAGGCTCTTAAATGCCCCGAAGACCTTCAAAAATGTAGTTTACTGAGATAGAAAATACTGAAAAAATAGATTTCAATATTTTCCTAATTCCATCCTGATCATTCCTCCCCCTTGAGAGGAAATGGGCCCCATTACACTAATCTTCTACAAAAAATGAGGAAATTGTGCTTCAATTTTTTCCTTAGTTAACCACTTTCCTTGATGAGGATGCTAACCAGCTTAAACCACCTGATAAAGATGAATGTTCTGATTTCTCAAAGTCTTTAAAATGACTTCAGTAACATGGTCACACTGGACTGGAATAGTAGTATATAATTATGAATCTTCAGTGTGTTCACTAGCTTGGGAAATGTCCAACAAAGGATGAAAATAGGTCTTAATAATTCCACATTGAAAATTGGATGCAGTCCCAAAAAGGATGGAAAATTAAGTTGAAAAGCATTCTCACCAACTTGTTTCACAATAGTATACGGGCCATAACAAAGAGGATGAAGCTTCATGTTTGGCCTGTGAAGGCACTCTTTCTGAAGATGTAACCATACCTTGTCACCAATATAAAAGTGTTGAGTATTTCTATGTTTATCATGCCTTTCCTTGTACTTATGATTACTCTATTCCAACATCTCATGAACTTGTTGTTGTAGGTGTTTAATGTTATCAATGAATTTTTTTCTTTATCTACCTCCTTGTCAACATTCAATAGACTATCAAATTTCAAAACTAGTAGTGCTACATCCATAGGTACCAATAGCTGATACCCAAGACAAATCTCAAATGGAATATGGTCTATAGTACTATGGAGTGCATGGTTGTAGTTGTGTTGCATGTAAGGTAAGATTTCATCCCATGTGCAAGGATATTTTGAATGATACATCGGTAAGATATGAATAATCATTTGATTCACCACTTCAGTCTTCCCATGTGTTTGGGGATGGAATGTTGTGGACTTTGTCAAGTTTTTGTCCATTTTAGCCCATATAGTGCAAACCAAAATTTTTTAATGAACCTACTATCCCTATCAAAAATAATGCTTTTTGGCAAACCAAAATGAACTGTGGCATGTTCAAAAAATAACTTGGCAGCCTCTTCTGCAGCAATCATCTTTTCACAATGCAACATGATAGCCATTTTAGAAATCCTATCTACAACAACATATACACAATCGTTCCCCCGCCTGGTAGTTGGAAGTCTAGACATAAAATCCATTGAAAAATACTTCCATTTCTTATCAAGAATAGGTAATGGTAATTATAGACCCAACTTATGATTTGTCAGCTTTGCAATTGCATAGGCTACACAAGCTTGTATATATGAAATGATATCCTACTTTACTTTTGGCTAACATAAATACTTTTGAAGGATAGAAATAGTCTTACCAATAAAAAAATGTCCTGCAACACATTTCTAGTGAGCTTCCCATATCATTTTTTTTCGTTCCTCGGTGGGCACACATATATGACCAACATGGAAAAGCAACCCATCCTGTAAGAGAAAATAAGAGACACAGTTTCCTTCTACCAAATTACTATAGATGTTAGCAAAACTAGGGTCAACACCATATATTTTTCCCCATGTGGATGATTGATGACCACACGAATCGAGAATCATTGTAAAACTTGCAATTGGAGGCTCACTCAAATAATCTGCCACTTTGTTACTGCTTCCTTTTTATGAAAAATATTGAGGTGAAATTGTTGTAGATAAGCTAGCCACCTTTGATGTCTATCATTATTCAACTTCCCTTATGTTTGCAAGAATTGAAGAGGTTTATGGTCTGTATGTATAATAGTTTCCTTTCCTAGTATATATTGTTTCCATTGTTTGTAGGCCTGAGCAATAGCATATAACTCATTGTCATAGGTGGGATATCTATGTAATTTATCAGAAAATTTTTTACTATGATAGGAAACATGATTCCCATGTTGCATGAGTACTGCACCAAGACCATAATCAGATGCATTAGCTTCAATCTCGAATGATAGGTTCAAATCTAGGAGGACTAGTACTGGTGGTGAACATAATCTTTTCTTTAACTCCTTAAATGCTTGTTTCTTTGCCTCTGTCCACTGAATTGTTTCTTGTGCTCCACTCCTCAGTGATTAATTGAGAGGCCATGATATATGTGAGAAACCAAAAACAAATATGCGATAGAAGTTGGCTAAGCCCAAGAAGCTGCAAAGCTCTATGAGAGTTTTAGGAGATGGTCAATCTCTGATTATTTGAATATTTAATTGGGTCAACATGAAAACCCTCGGTATCAATGATATACCCTAATTATTGAATACTTTGCATACCAAAAGAGCACTTCTCAATGTTGGCATAAATTTTGTGTTATTGCAGAGTTGAAAGAACTTGTTCAACATGTTGCAAATGCTTAGAACAAGTCTTGCTAAATATGAGTATGTCATCCAAATAAACAATCATAAAAGAATCAATTAATGGTTGAAGAACATAATTCATCAACATCATAAATGTTGTTGGGGCATTTGTTAGGCCAAAAGGCATATCCAACCATTCAAACAAACCTTCCTTAGATTTTTAATTGCAGTCTTCTACACATCTCCTACATCAATTGGTACTTGGTTATATCTAGATTTTAAGTCATTCTTTGTAAATAACTTAGCCCCCCTAAGTTGGTCCAACAAATCATCAATTCGATGGATTGGATATCTATTTTTCACACTGATTTTTTTCAATTCCCTATAATCAATATAAAGTCTCCATGTCCCATCTTTCTTTGTAGCAAGAACAATTGGACTACCATAGGGTGAAGCACTTGGATGAATATGTCCTTTCTAAATCAATTCTTGAATTTGTCTCTTGATTTCATCATTTTCAGAAACTGACCTTTTATATATTGGATCATGTAGTAGTGGTGTGCCTGGGACTAAATCAATAGAGTGATTTACTGGATAGTGTGTTGGAACTCCCACTGGTGATTTAAACACACTATGATATTCTTTCAAAAATTTATCCATCTGACCTTGTTGATTTTCTATTATGGCTACCTTAGCATGTGTATTAAGGACAACTAACTTTGCTTGTTTAGGGTGAACCATGAGCAGGACAAAAGCTCCAGTTTGAGAAATCAAACATTTACATTGTTTAGCACAAATTAAAGAAGAAGTTTGTGTTGGAGATACCTCTAGTATTCAATACCTCTCCCCACCAAGCTTGATTGTAACACTACATTAATTGGATTCATACACTCATGCCTCTAATACATATAAGGTTTCCCTAGCAAGACATCACATACATCCAGCGGTGCTACATCACATATCACTTCATCCTTGAAAGGCTTGATTGTATATGGTAGATGACACTATTGGTTTATTTCAATATCTTGTCCCTCCTCTAACCATCCCATAGAGTATGGTTGTGGGTGTCTTGTCACTTTAAAATTCAATCTTTTGATTTTCTCCCTAGATAAAAAAAAAATCTTTTGGCTCCCACTATCAACAATAAAATGTAGAGGCTTTCCATCAACCCACATCTGTGAATGAAAATTTCTCTCTTCATCTTCACGATGTAGTACTTTAGTAGTTGCAACTATGGCATATGGGTCTACTTCTATGATAGGATCATTCTCCTTTTGTCTTAGAATTATCTATTAATGATGATTCAGATTCAACTCCCTATCATCGTATTTTTGTCATGATATATTTAGTACTTTGACAATCCTTTGTATTACATGGGTTGGAGACTTATGCATCTCACACCACATGCCTATATTTGTCTATGTCTTTTTTGCATCCCACCATGTGTTCTTAGGTCAGTTTGAGTGAGTTTCCTTGGTCACCTATTTTCCTGCAGATTTGTTGTCACCTTCAACCATTGTCTTATTATTTGTAAAGTAGTCCCTCTTCCCTTTCTACTTGAATTTCTCTTCAATTTTTGTAGCATTTTTAAAGGCAATTTCCAATGTCTCAATATTCAAAAATCCCATCCCTATTTGAATATACGTTTGAAGTCCACTATGATATTTCAAAATTTGATGCTTCTCTGAATCTTCAATACCAAGCTCTACTGAAATCGAATGGAATGTGTTTGTGTAATATTGCATAGACTTATCCCTCTTATGTCAAAGAAGCTACCATTCTATGTATTTTTTTTCATAGACATCCTCAGGAAAGTATGCTTCTTTTATGTATTCCACAAATTCTCCCCATGTGGTCTTCTTATCAAGAGATATTTCCAAACCATTTTTATTAGATAATTCCCGTGCTTTATTTGCTAATTTGGTTTCCCAGGATAATTTCACATGGATTTCAGCTTTGAGGAGAGAAAATGTTATTTTTTTTGCATCTGAGAAATTGTTTATAGAAAACTATCTATCCAATTTTGATAACCACTTATCAACAGCTTCAACATCAACTTTTCCTTCAGAATTTGGGATGTCAAAATTTAAGTGCACTTTGAAAGGGTTATTTCCATGAAACATCATTCTTGATCTAGAGGGTTTTTTATTATGTAGAATGAGTGAAAATTGACTCACCGTCTCCTCTTGTTTCTTATTTAAATCCTCTTCCATTGACTGCTTAATTGCATTGTGTGACATCTTTGATTGTGTGCGCCTCAAAGGTGGATATTTTGACAAATCTTGTGTATCCAATCCTAATCTTTGATAGGAGTACCATATGTGTATTTTCATAAAGGATCCTTCCCACTCTGATACCACTGATCTAAATTATGAATCAGATTACAATACCTGGGGTGATACCTGCGGTATTGTCAAGTTCAATATAAAAAATAGAAGACAATAGAATTGCAAGCCAAAAATTAATCCATTATATTCCAAATTGAATTTTATACAAATATGATGGATCCCAAGGGTCACTAGAATCCCTTGGAAATGAAATGAAGTGTCCTCATAATTTTTATTACAAATAACATCATTAAAACTACTAAAATTTTCAAAAAACTATACAAACATTTAGGCCTAGTTGGATAAGGCATGACTTTCTTGTCCCAAAAATGCCCCAAAGACCTTCAAAATTATAGTTTACTAAGACATAAAATACTAAAAATTAGATTTTTTCATTCTCCCAACTTCGTCCTGATCACAGAGCTAGCAGATAGGGATAGGGCCTTAGATGTGGTACAACAACATGCGGCACTACAACGCAGTTTAGCCTCATATTATTAGGAAACATATTTTGTGGTTGTTGTAGATGCTACTATTAGATTACCTCCTTATTCACAGACAACCGCATAGTGAAAGGGTGCAGCTCCCGCACCTACTAGATCATATGTACTTCCACTAGCTTCTCTGAGACATGATGTACATAGTCAGGCCTGATGTACTATGTGTTTCATTTTGATGTTCTTTCAGAGACATCTGTTGTATCATTTTTTTAGACCCATGTTATACGACATACATATGATGTAATTTATTGATACTTGATGAAAGATATGTGATTATATGTTCTAGTTTTGATCTCATTGTACCTTTATCACTGATATTTATATGATTATGCTCGTTAGATTCAGTTCTAGATATGGTTGTTCTTTATGGATTTATGATCTTTACAAGATGCTTTTTATTATGTCCATGCATATGTTTAATTCTTTATGATGTGGATGTAGATTAATGGATGCATTATGTTAATTATGTATATGCATATGCATGACATTTATTTCTGGATTTTATTCTTTTATGATATGGATGCTTGATGCAAATGGATGAAATTTTATTTCTTTTACTGTTAATTATATATGTTCATGATGATAAGAAAATAGATATGTCCATGTAGCTAACATGTTATGTAGGTGTTGTTTTTGTGTCAATGATTACAATACTTGACCATAGTGGAGACATTGTATTTTTTCATGTCTTGATGGTGCAAATAAATATTTCCCTCCCTAAAATGATGTGATATCATCTCTTATGAATGCAACTCCTAAAATGGTACACAACTTCTTAGAATGGTATGCAACCTCCATCTTTGTCATTTTTTTTTGTGTCAATTTCCATCATTGAGCTTTAATGGAATGTTTTGGTATAATCAACACTACTACACAAGCGACACTGTCAATATGAATATCATCTTTCTTGGACTCACAAGTATGTACAATTATCACTAGTACACAGTTGACCATGATAATATGAATACTAATTGTCTTACATGTGAGAATCAGTACAACCATCACTATTATTTACTTGACCATGATGATATGAATACTGATATTTTCAGATTTTATATTGCAATGTGATACAAGCATCAGTATATAATTGATCATGATTTATTGAGTATCATTTGTGTAAACAAACAAGGAATGATTCTTCCAACATCCATCAAGCATTCAAATAATCTGAGTCGAGGTATGTGAGGCTTTTCCACCTTAATGTGGAGGTTCTTATCATAGACACCTATATTATTTTTCCTTCAATTTCATTTGAAAAGAACACCCCAAAAACAACAAACATTTAGAAAACATTACATTCCTTCAACTATATTCTAGTACTCATCAATTGATTAGCCAAACAAAAAAGGAAAAAATTTCACTTTCCTTCTGACATAGATATTTGCAGAGGTCTCTAAGTCAGAGCCTTTCATGTAGCTATATTATGGTGTATAGTTTTATCATCATAGACCTCACCAAATATCTATGTAAAACACAAGAAGAAATCAAAGAAAAATATCTCACCCCTTGTCCATGTGTCTCTAGCACTGGAGCATCATTGAATCACTCGAGAGACATGATAAGAAAAAACCAATACGAACAAGTAGAAAACAAAGAAAAATATCTTGACTTCATGTTTTCTTCTCTAGTACTTTGACATCATGGATTTAATCAAGTCAAAATCCTTTCAATCATATCATACCACTTGTCATTTTCATAGTTGTGTCATTGATTGATGATATTGGGATATTGGATCAATTGATGAAAAGATGAGCTTTTAGAAACACTTTTGTTTGTTGATTGATATTGAAAATCAATGATGTTTCAGTGGTGATGTTAAAAAAAACACCGTTGTTTGATTGGTGGTATTGAGAAACACTGTTGTTTGATTGGTGGTATTGAAAAATACTATTTTTTGATTGATAATGAATTATCCATAGTCTGAATAGCATGTCCCCTTTATAGAGATGAGACCTTACTTCAAGCCACGGTCACTAGTGATGGACCTACAAAGAAACAAGGTTTAGTTTGTGAACAAAGAGAATATCACCGCCTATTCAAGGTTTACCAAAATGTTGATAGACAGAGAAGCTAGCTTACAAATTGTAGTTGTTTACCTAGTTTTCACCACTTGTGAAATTGCTATTTTGGCTTCCAAGGTGCCTGTTTGCCAAGTTTTCACTGAGGCACTTCTTTTTTCATTTTTGATTTCTTTTTGTATTTTGATATATTTAGATTTTTTTAATGTTTTCCAAGCATTTGTTTGCTAGGTTTTGACTAGGAAAACCATTTTTTAGTTCCTTTTGTTCTTTTTAGGATTTTTTCAGGCTCAATTTTTTACTATTTTTGTTGATTTCTTCAAGACATTTTTCATAGTACAACTGTTACTTATAATGATCTAGGAATAGAACCTCTTCAAATGATTTGTATTGATTGGATCGGGAAGTGCATCTCATTTTGTAGTGGTCAAATGATTAACCCTAGATCTAAATACTGTTGTGATGATAAAAGGTCCTAACCAATTTGGTTCAAACTTGCCTTTATTTTCCAAATGTTGTTGATTTTTAGGATTTTTACGTACTACAAGATCTCCTACTTGAAACTCTCGAGGTTTGAAATTTTTTTGTATCCTTTTTCCATTCTCTTCTTATAGCCTTGTAGATGTTCAAAAGTGTCTTGATTTCATTCAGAAAGAAGTTCTAGTTCTTGTAACCTTGAGATTCTATAATCATCTTCTATGATTAACCCTCGTAGTGATACTCTCAAAGATGGTATTTCTACTTCAATAGGTAGAACTGCTTCTGCACCATAAACCAGACAATAGTGAGTGGATCCTAATGGTGTTCTAATACTTGTGTGATAGGTCCACAGAGCTAGATTTATGTGTACATGCCAGTCTTTTCCTGAGTCATTAACTGTGCATATTAGAATCTTCAGAATGTTTTTTTTCTCTTGCCTCAGCCTCCCCATTTCCTTGAGGGTAATATATAGACGATAAATTTTGAGTAATATGAAACCTACCACATTTATGTGACATATTTTTTCTTGAACTTTTTACCATTATCTATCACTATTGATGAGTGAATACCGTATCTGCAGATAATATAGTTAAGGATAAACATTGAGATTTATTTTTCTATAGCAGTGATTAGTGGTATAGCTTCAACCCACTTCGTAAAGTATTATGTTGTTATAATGACTTTATGTTTATTGGAAGAAGATGGGTAAATTTGACCAATCAAATCAAAGGCCCACTGCTAAAAAGGCAAGTGTGTAATGAAGGGTAACATTTCTCTTGCTGGAGCATGTATGAGATTACCATGGATTTGGCATTTATTGCATGATTTCATGAATTTGACAGCATCTTTCTCCATTGTGAGCCAATAGTATCTGATCCGTAATAGTTTCTTAGCCAAAGTGAGTTCATTCGAATGTGATCCACAAATACCTTCCTGGACTTCTCATAAAGCATTGTTTGATTCTTCAAGTTCTAAGCATATTAGAAAAGTACCGTCAAAACTTCTTTGATAGAAATCGCCATTTATGATTACATGTTTAGAGGCTTGGCGAATAAGATTTAAATTTTTTTTTTAGATATACTATCAGGTAAATCATTGTTCTTGAGGTAATCAAGCACTTGTCCATAGCGAGGAGACTCATGACTCAAAATTTGGCAAACTAGTTTAGAGTAAGGACAATCATAGGTAGGATAAGGTAACTCTTCCACCAAGAATTCATAACATTCTTGATTGTCTGAAAATTGTAACAAAGATGTTAATTTGGCCATTACATTCTTTGTTTGATTGTTTTCATGAAGAATCTGCTCAAAATTTATGCTTATGAAATACTTTTTCAAATCATCCACCATATTTTTTTATTAGACTAACTTGTCATCTTTAGTCTAATAACCATTATTGATTTGATTTATTATGAACTGGGAATCACCATAGATATGAAATTTAGTGATCTTTCATTCTAATGCCATTTTTAATCCATTCACTAATGTTTCATATTCCACGATATTGTTGGTACATAGGAATATAATTTTATATACTTTGGGTATTGTGTATCCTTGTGGAGAAATGAACAATATTCTCACTCAAGAGCCTTGTTGAGTAAAGGAACCATCAAAATAAATTTTCCATGAGTGTTTTGTGATGAGAAAAATTGATTCATTGGGGAATTCCATCATTATAAAATTGTCTCCTAGTAATGGTGCTTCAGCTAGGTGGTCTGCGATAACTTGTCCTTGGATAAATTTGTGTTCCACGTATTCTATATCAAATTGATTGAGAATAATCACCCACTTAGACAATCTTCCTATTAATGTTTCTTTGTTGAGGATATATTCAAAGGATCAATCTTGGCTACCAACTTGATCGAATGTGCCATCATATAATATCTTAACTTCTATAATCCAAATATAACTGCAAGAAAATCCTTTTCAGTTTTTGTGTGAGTTCATATTGGACCATTTTTTTTGCTAATGTAATATATCACTCTTTCTTTTCCATTTTCATCTTGTTGCGCTAAGATGACCCCCAATGAGGTGTTAGTTGCTGAGACATATAGCAATAACGACTTTCCTAGTATGGGAGCTATTAGAATTGCTGGATTTGCTAGATATTATTTGAGTTAATTAAATGATATATCACATATGTCATCTCATTAGTAGTTGTTTCCTTTATGCATAAGTTTGGTAAATGGTTGTGCTTTATCATCTAGTTGAAAAATAAATCTTTGGATTGACTGTAGTTGCTTGCCTTGTAATGACCTCACTTTACTGATATTCTTGGGTGGCTTCATCTCTATTATTTCTTTTACCTTTTCTTGATCTACCTCATTTCCTTTAGTGGAGACTATGTATCCTAAGAGATTTATAGAAGTAACTCATAATGCACTCTTTTTCAAATTCAACCTGAGCTTAAAGTGTTCTATCCTATCCAAAATATTAGCTAAATCTGCTAGATATTACTTTCTGTCATGGGAATTTCATAGGGTGTCATCGACATAATCCTCCATGTTTTTATGCATCAAGTCATGAAATATTGATTTCATCGCTCTTTGATATGTAGCCCCACCATTCTTTAGTCTGAATGCAATTAGGTTCCAATAAAAAGTACCCCATGACAGGTAAAATTTGTCTTATCTTGACCATTAATGATAACATCTTGTATCAAGTTGTGAGATCCACAATGACATCTATATTCGGTAGTCAAAAATCATCTTTGGGACATGCTTTATTTACATCTCAAATGTTTGTACAACATCTAATATACTTTTCTGGTTTAGATACTAGAACTATATTAGATATCCACTTAGCATATGCAATTGCTCTGATAAATCCTTCCTTCAAGAGTTTTTTTGTTTCTCCTTTAACTAAGAGTGCAATATTAGGATACATTGTCCTGAGTTTTTTTTACTGGTTTCACTCCTAGAGCTATGGATAGGTGATGCATGATTAGATCAGGGTCTAATTCTGGCATATCAGAGTAGGACCGAGAAAATTTTATCTTTCTCTCTTTAAAGAATTGTGTGAATTCTTATTTCTCCTCTGCTGATAATGACTGAGCAATGTGTATGATTTGTGATATTTCCTCTATACCAAGATTGATTGGTTTTGTAGGTTCTATGAGCAGTAGATATTTTTTAGATATGAGATTGCCATAGAATGGTTTTCACCCTCATATCCTTGATTTCTTTCCTTTTTTCTTTCGCAACTAGAAATCTTGATGTTTTCCACTGTTGATTGCACATTTTATTTACTGTTGGAAGGAGTTAAGGTTTCCACCTCATTAAGGTAACAAGCTATAGCATAGTCATTGGGAAACATGGGTATATCCACAAGTTCAAACAAGGTCTAGTCAACAAGTTAAGGGTGGACTAATTATAAGGTATCGTTAGGATTGGTTTCAAATTCTTTAAATTCATGATTGGATTATGTTCATATCTTTTTAAAGTATTGACAAGGTCTATAACAACACTTTCCTAAAGGTTTCTTAGATAAAAAAGAATCTCATACTATTCTCACTCGAGTCATTTTCAATATTTTGTAAACCAAATTCAAATGGTCTTACACCCAAGGTTTCAAATTAGAATGTGTATTTATGTATCACACCAAATTCAATGTACATTGTGGTGTCAGAAAATGAGTCTCATTCATATTCATTGGATTCAGTCTCAAAATAATGTGGTAAGTCTAGAATATGAGTGATCGACACTATTTGACCCCATTTAGGATGTATTTTTCCTTGTTTACTATCTCTTCCATCACATTCATATTCACTAGAGTTAGTCTGGTTTTCATTTGATCTATTCAAGAAATCAGCAATGGTCATTGATGCTTCATTTTGAGTGGAGTCTACCTCAGGTTCTTGATGTGAGATATTGCTTTCTCTCTATAAGGATAACAATATTTCATGTGTGATGGGTTCATAATCCACTTTTTCACTAGACATAGACTCTTCCCTTATTTTTTGTTCTATTTCTTGAGATGCTACTTATATCAAAATTGGGTCTTCTTGATTTTTCAATGACTCGGGAGTGTAAGGATCTCCATGGTAATTAGTGTTTTCCTCTTGTACAAGTAACAACCATTCAAATGAAAAGGGGAAAATTTCAATTTCTTCATTAGATCATCTTCCTCTTGATAAAAAAATGGTCTATTTTGAATTAGTGGGATATCTTCTTCATCTTTATACCCTAATCATGTTTTGTCCTTGGGATCTCTAAAATTCTTGAGAATTGGCATTACAAGACCTTTATTTTTTTCTAAGGGGTCCTTTTCCTTGATATCCCATTTATTTCATAATATGAAAACCATGTCCATACTGTTGAGTCAAAATCTAAACATGTTTAACCTCTTGATTAGATTCATCTTTTTCCTTATATAGCCACTTTAATACGTCATTGTCCTCAGTTTCCTCTGCTATAGATTTACCTCTTACAAAGGTTCCATTATAGATATTTTGTTCTTTAGGCTTTTCATACATTGTAGGCAATGAAGGTTCCTTGTGATCTTGGTGAGAGAGGTAGTATTTTTATTGGTAGTAGTTGGTCTACCTTATATTCACCAATCTCATTGTCTTACAATTTCAATTTCTTTTCAAATTCTCTTAATATGACTGATGTTGAGTTGTCTGGCTATTGTTTCTTTGTCGCCTCTATGTTATGTGGGACCATTATTTCATTTAATTGGTGAACATTTTTATAGGATTGGAAATAGCTTGTGTCTACTGGAATTTTAATCTCTTCTCTGTTATAGGAAAATTTCAAGCATTGATGAAACGTTCAAGGCACCACTTGCATCTCATGTATCAAAGGCCTTTCTAAAATAATATTTTATGAAAAATTCAGATTTAATACTTGGAATATCACATTTCTTTCCATTGGTCCAGCTCTGACTGGAAACATTACTAATCCTTTGTATGAATTCTCCTCATCATCGTATGCCTTGCTAATTATTCTCTTTTTAGGGTCTATAGCCTGATCTAAGAATTCCAATGTTGTAATGAGACTTAGAGTACAAATATTTAAGCTCTCTCCCCCATCTATCAATACTTGTTTCACTCCGTGTTTATGGATCAACACTTTGATTTGTAAGGGAAAATTATGCAGATGAAGTAAAGCATTATCATGTTCTTCTAAGAAGGATAAGTATGTTAGGAATAACATTCCACCAGCACCACTAAGAGGGGGTGTGAATTAGTTATGAGATAGATTATTAGATATTAAACTTTATAAACCAAAACTGCAATTCAAATGATAACATAGTAAATACCAACACAATAACACAATCCTTTATTGTTGAGGAAGCCCTGTTAAAGGTAAAACCCCAGTGGGAATTAGCACCCACAAATGATGTACTAAGAGTATAGTATCTATGTTAAAATATTTAGCCCTGTTAGGATCTTATTAAAATATTACAGTACACAGTCGTTGTTAAAGGATAGACCATGTTAGGAGTCAAGAGTAACAGTGGGATCACTGCCCTGGTACACTTCCCAAAGAAGGTTAAAGCCACCCTCAAGGATTTACAATCCAAACAAGTGTATTTAAGAAATATACAATCCAGTGAATTGTCTGATAGTCATTGTCTTTGCTTGGTCAGTTCCAATGAAGTATTATAATCAAAAACTCTTCTCTACATCCAATAGCCAATCAAGCTTCTTAGCTTTCACACTTCTCTATCTTTTCCAATTACCTTCTCATCATACATCCATCTTTTCAAAAGAAAAAATCTCTCATATATACCCTATTAAAATAATTGATTAGGTTTGCCAATTAAGCTTTCCCAATATACAAATAATTATTTAACCCCTTGCTAATATACAAATGGTACCTAAAACAAGGAAACATAAAATGCAATACATCAGATATAATCCATGATCCCCAATCCACGCTCACCATCCACAATGCATGCTACATCCCTGAAGTCGGCCCCAAATATGTCTTCTCCATAATACATGCCTTAGTTGACGTCACCAATGATCACATGACTTGTGATCAATAAAAATTATTCCTCAATATGCCTTCTGTCATCTCTTAAGCTCGCATAACCTATGTCTTCTCTACAACATATGTAACAACTCCAATATACAATATTGAGCCAAGAGAGATTAGAAATAAGATCATCAGACATCCTACTTCATATCATCATCTTTTCTCATTCTAATTCAACCGTACAGTATACCTACACTTCTATTAGTCATCATACAATAGTAATAACTAGTCTATTTTCTCCACAGAAACATATGTTGACATCAGTGACAAAACATTAATGCCAAAAACATCACTAGTACCCAATTCTAATATTATCCAACAATCTCCCCCTTTGGCATTGATGTCAACATATGGTAAAATGCATCAACCCAAAAGTACTCTCTTGATACAATCTTCTCACCTTCTGCAAGGTGTATCTTTTTCAAATATTCATGTCTAGCAGCCACATGCAAAATCACCCAAATGTGTTCTATAGTATTCTTGCGATCACTCCCCTTGAGGAGTAGATCCATACATCAAATCCAGAAAATGATATAGCTCTTAAATCCACCAGATTGATGCATACTTGCATAAATTAATTACCACAGGGATGGGCTCTCACCCCAAGCATGCTTCTCAGATACTCAAAAGAATTTTTTGGAAAAGGTTGTGTAAATATATCTTCTATTTGTTCCTTTGTGCAAACATACTCCAGTATAATCTCTCTCTCCTACCTTATCTCTCAAGAAATGATACTTAATAGAAATATGTTTAGTCTTTGAATTCATTACATGATTCTTTGACATATTCACTATGCTAGTGTTATCACAATAGATAACCACAAGCTCTTCAAAAATTATTCCAATGTCCAATATTTATTTCATCCAAACAACTTGTGTACAATTTATAGCAGCAGCAACATACTCAGATTCAATAGTAGACTGAGAAATACATACCTGCTTCTTACTTAACCATGAAACCATCCTTTTTCCAAGGAAAAATGCTCCACCACTTGTACTCTTTCTATCATCCACATTACCTGCCCAATTAGCATCATTATAAGCATGTAAAATAAAGTAATTTAATTTTTTATACCATGATCCATACTCTATTGTTCCTTTCAAGTATCTGCAAATTATTTTCATAGCAGCAATGTGTGTCTCTTTAGGATCTTCTTGATATCTTGCCACAATTCCAACTACATTGGAAATTTCTGGTCTGGTGTGAGTTAGATATTGTAGACCTCTAATCATTAACGTGTACTTTGTCTAAAAAACACTCTAAGTTTCATCATTATTAGTAAGTTGATAACCAACCACCGTGGGTGTCCCAACAGGTTTATAATCTTCCATTCAAAAATTCTTCAAGATTTCCTTAAGGTATTTGGTCTGAGATATAAAAATACCATTCTTATTCTAATAAATTTGCAAACCAAGCAAAAAATTCATCTCACCAATCATTGACATTTCAAATTCATTTTCCATTTCTTTAGAGAAATTTTTACTCATTTTATCATTGCCTCCAAAAATGATATCATCAACAAAAATTACAAAATACCTTTCACCATAATAAGATCTTGTTCTTGTAGGACCACACAAATCTGCATGTACTAGATCCAACTTCCATTTTGCTGAATAAGATTTCTTTTAAAACTGCTTCTAGTCAGCTTCCCCATAACACACTCTCTACACATAGTGTTAGATGGTTTTTAAATCTTAGGTAGATCTCTTACTGCATTAATTATACTTGCGTTCACAATATTATCAAATTTAACATGAAAAAATCTTCTATTCCATAACCAATTGTCATAAACCTTCACAATAAAACAAGAAGCCTTAGATGTATTCAATTCAAATACATTATCTCTATATTTAGTACCAAATGTGATCAAGTCTCCTGATTTACTTCTAAGAGAACATTTCCCATCAATGAATTTCAATTGATAGCCTTTGACCACTAGCTATCCAACACTCAACAAATTATGCTTAAGTCCATCAATAAGCAGTACATTGTCAGTATTAGTTTTTCCATCTAAAGAAATAGATCCAACTCTAATGATAATCTTTGGATTATTGTCACCAAATCTAACAACACCACCAACATATCTTTTCACACTAACAAACTTGTTTTTATCTCCAATCATATGATGTGAACAACCACTATCTATAACCCATTCATATTTCTTTTCAACACGAGATACTAAGGTTTTTTCTTCATGTATAGGTTCATCATCCTTAATAGGAATAAATCCAATCTCATCATAGTCAACAACTTCATCATCAAAAACACCTTCACTATCATAGTAACATTCCTTGTCTTTTGGATACTTTGATTTCTAAAACATAGGTTTATGTATTGGAACCCTTGTAGGACATTGAGATGCAAAATGACCTACCTTTTGGCATGAAAAACAATTCAAAGGTAACTTGCCTTAAAATTTACCCTTACCTCTCTTTTTTCTTCTAGTGATCATGGATACCACTTCATCTATCTTTCTTTCTTCTTTGTGTATCTATTCCCATTCATCAGCATAGTCTCCAAGTTCTTCTCTCAAGTAACTATTGTTGGTGCTCACAATTCCAGATAAGGTATTTTTGTTTCTATGCACAGTCTCCTTGTTTAATGACTCAACTTTAGGTAGAGAATCTACCAGTTTTTGTGGCCTCAAAAGTAGTTAGCTTTCCAATCAACATATCTCTATTGAATTTCATTGTCAAAGGTATAAATTCTTCTATAGCTTGTACTTTAGTTCTGTATAAAGATGTCAGAGATCTGAGAATCTTTGCAATCACTTCTTCCTCACTCTAAGTACCTTTAGAATTCCTAATGCCAGTAACTACTTTAGTAATTGTCTGTCTGTATGCTCTAATATTCTCATCATATTTCATTTTCAATGTTTTCATCTTTGTCTTCCAGTTTTTTAGCTTCACCTATTTTGTAAACTTATCTCCTTCATACAGTGCTTCCAATCTTGTCCACATTGCATGTGCATAATCTAAGTCTTTTACTTCTATGAATTCACCTTCATAAAGTGTGTTGATAAATGATTCCCTTGCAACCATGTTACATGAAAATAACTTCTTTTCAACTTCATTAGATTTATCCCGTTCATCCTCACTCTTTATCTTTTCCTTTCATTTTGTGATCATCTAGTAGTTGATTCCCAAGCATAGCAAATTTTTTCTCATCTTATTCTTCCTACTGTCAAAGTTTTCAAGATCAAATTTTGAACAATCCTTCTTATAGTAATTCATCTTTCAGGATCACCTCAAACTGTTAAGCTTTCTCTCTAAGGATCAGTAGCTCTGATACCAATTGTTAGGAATAATAGGCCACCAGTGCAACTGAGAGGGGGGTGAATTGGTTATGAGATAGATTATTAAACATTAAAATTTATAAGCCAAAACTTCAATTAATCAAATAATAACACAATAAATAACAACACAATAAAATAATCCTTTGTTTTCCAAGAAACCTTGTTAAAGGTAAAACCCCGATGGGAATTAGCACCCACAAATGATGTACTAAGAGTATAGTATCCATGTTAAAATATTTATCCATGTTAGGAGCTTATTACAACATTACAATACACAGTCCATGTTAAAGGACAGACCCTATTAGGAGTCAAGAGTAACAGCGGGCTCACTGCCTAGGCACACTGTCCATAGAAGGTTAAAGACACCATCGAGGATTTACATTTGGAACAAGTGTATATAAGAAATATACAATCTAGTGAACTATCTGATAGAAACTGTCTTTTCTTGGTTAGTTCCAATGAAGTATTATAATCACAAACTCTTCACTACATCCAGTAGCCAATCAAGCTTCATAGCTTTCACACTTCTCTATCTTTTCCAATTACCTTCTCATCATATGTCCATATTTTCAAAAGAAAAGATCTCTCATATATACCCTATTACAATAATTGATTAGGTCGGCCTATTAAGCTTTCCCAATAGACAAATAATTATTTAACCCCTTACTAATATACAAATAGTACCTAAAGAAATTGAACATCAATGAAAATACATTAGATATAATGCAAGATCTCCAATCCATGCTCGCAATCCATAATGCATGCTACATCTCTCAAGTTGGCCCCAAATAGGTCTCCTCTATAATAAACACCTCAGTTGACATCACCAAAAATCACACAACTTGTGGGGTATGTGCAAGATCATGAACACCCAAAAAGTGGCAATGTGAAAAAAATCCACTTTTCACTCATCCAAAAGCACAAGAAAATGTTTGTTGACTTTTTAGTAGGCCTAGGTGTCAGTACACCTAGGAAAACCTAACACCAAAGCACAAGTCTAATCGAGTACATGATTTTTTTGGGTACATGAAAAAATTGGGTTTTCGGGTACCCGAAACCTGTGGCATAAATCAAAACTCGCGAGCCACTTTCCTCATTTATCTCATCATTTTGTGTTTGGAAAATGGCTCTAAATATCCTATACATGATTTTTTCAGGTACCTAATTTCTCTGACAAAAAATTTGACTCCATAGTTTATCCGGTAAGTAAATTCTTGCTATATCTCGATTAATTTCTTTCATTTTCATGTTAAATGTAGTTTTTTTGGTTAAAATGGGGTTTTGTATTGGTTTTTTTAATAATATATGAAATGAATTTGAAATTTATACTTTTATATTATTTAATCATGCATGGCTGACAACAATGAAGATAATAACCCTCCCCCACCAAATAATGATCCCCAGAACAATCCAGAACCTCTTCAAAACCCTCAATCTTTAGAGAATTTGATACAAAAGAATTTGAACACTATACGAGGCTTCAAAAACACATATCAGAATATACCTATGTTTGCTCCTATGCTTTCCACCCTAAATACAATTGTTGAAAACATTGACACCCTTACGTAGCAACATGATCCTGCTCTTCATTGGCGTGATGATATGCACACCCAATTTGATGATGGGATTGACCATGATGGGGTTGCAGCCCTTAATATAACTAAGGAAGATATAGCCTCCTTTTTTGTTAATCCTAAAACCGGATAAAAAGTTTACCCCAAAAAGCCTAAATTATCAATAAAATCATGCACAAATGAAGCAATGTGCACACACTTTTGGGATCGCTAGTGGATGGTTTTTGATAAACCATCCCATAGCAATTTGGAGCTCCCTTTCTATTTCATAAAAAAATTGTATGCTAAATTTGTGCTTGGTCACAATGTTAATTATTGGAGCATGAGGCCCAACATGGGCATAGGCAGAGGAGCTCCTCAGACTAAGCCATTTGCCTAGTGGAAAAAGGCCACTACCTTTGTCCCTCCCACTGATGTTGCACCCCCTCCTCTAGTGCAGCATCCCGATATCATTGCAGAGGCTACCTCACAGAGTATTAGGGTCATTCACATGTTGAGTGATCAGTTGATCATACAAACCAAGTCATTATTTCCTCCTGGTGTGGATGATGTTGGCACATCGACATCTGGTAGCAGTTCACATGTATGCATGCCCCATACTTGCATTATGTGCAAGAATTTGTGCCTCAGACCGCTTACTGATGCTGATACATATCGATATGTTATTTTTGAGGAGGACACATGAGATGCATCTATAGAGGCTGCGACACCTCATGGAGCATCTGAATCTCATGAGAGTGCTGAGGAGGGGTACGCAGAGCCATGGAGTCCTGTTGGTACGGTAAGAGTAAACATTATAAATAATTTTTTCACATGAATTATTTAATTTAAAAATAATTTTTTTATTTAGATTAGTTTAAATGACTGCATGCACTTATGTATATATATTTGGTCCATTTATGTTCAGTCGATGACAAAGGAGGAGTTGAGATAGGTGGATGAATACACACTTTCGACCATTTCATTTGGCCTTGACACCTATATGGTATATTATAAATTATGTACCCACTAGTTTTTATTATATCATTTGGTGTACATGCTGAAATCTCTATCAATTAGAGCAATAAAATTCATACATTTACTAATATATTGTCATCTTACTGTACTCTTGCAGGTCTCAACTGATATTAGTGGGGGGCACAAGGGAATTCCTTCCTCATGTGTCGACAAAGGAAAGGTAATTAATTTTTCAAGATTAATTATGCATGCATATGTATTTTACTTGTGTGTAGTAATAAATATTTTACATGCACTTTATTGTATAGGGTGTAGCTCACGATGATGTCCCGACACAGGTTCAGGAGCCTAGGCTCATAGGCATCTCAATTCAGAGTGATAGCCCGATTATATGTAAATTTGTACATATTTTTATTTGTATTTTGTAACTAGGTTTGTTAGGATTAAGTACATTTATATATAATTGACTATCTTTTTGACTCTCATAGGTTATTCCTAGTGCGAGAGAGGCCCCACAAGAATCATTCCTATCTTTGTTAACCCAGCCCACTATTCCAGAGGAGAGATCAGTGGACGTAAGCTTTAATTTTAGTTCAATCAATTTGTAATTTTATTATGCTATCATCCTATTTTGTAAATTTATTACTCTATGTTGCACCTTGGGCCCCTGCACCACTCTACTAATCTCATTATTGCAAATTTATATTTATAGGTCAGAGTTGGTATTGGTGGCACTGTCCATTCACTACCAAAGACTTATGTTATGACACCTGATTGTGGTAAGCGACTGAGAGGCCAGGTACTGTTGGAATAATGATATATTTGGCATCAGTGAATGCACTTAATGAAAACACTTATTCGGTTTTGAATGCTTACCGAGCTCATCACTCAGTCCACAGCCTATACCGAGCATTCAGTAAAGATCACAGATCAAACAGTTCAAACCGAGCAGTAAGGCAGTCACCGAGCATATGAGAAGAACAGCAGTTACTGAGCAGGAGGTAGTCACCGAGTCATCAGTCGAAGATAACCAAGAAGTCAGTTACTACCGAGTCACCAGTGGTTACCGAGTGACAATGTATCTACCGAGTCACCACAGCTACCGAGTTCCAAGCTACACTTCGGGA
>MU223579.1:1738566-1764425 GCA_018584345.1 Thuja plicata
ATAAATAATGACTCCTTGGTTACAAATGGTCACTTGGTTTATAACCACACCAATGTGCCATTGTACCTTACAATTGAGTCTTCATTACAAATATGGACCAAACCTCATTCCTAACAACTCTAACCTATGAAACACCTTGAATTCATGACTAAAAGCCTTAGGTGCCCTGCACCATTATTTTCTTGATTGCATATACTCAAGCATCACCTCCGTTTCTATAACATGTTCTCTCAAATAATGATACTTGATGGAAATGTGTTTAGTCTTGGCATGCATGACTAGATTCTTGAAAATATTTATTACACTGGTGCTATCACAATAGATAATCACTGGTTCTAAGATCTTCATATGCATACCTTCCAACAATTGTTTGATCCATGCAATATTTGAGCAATTTGCAATAGCACCAACATACTCTACTTCTGTAGTAGACTAAGAGATGCATCCTTGCTTTTTGATAATCCATGTGACAAGTCTATCACCCATAGATAATAATCCTCCAGTTGTGCTCTTCCGATCATCAAGATTTCCAGCCCAATCAGCGTTGGTAAACACCTTAAGTTAAAATTTTCCTTCTCTTCTATACCATAAGACAAATTCCTTGGTATTCTTCAGATATCTTAAAATTATTTTCACAGTAGTCATATGTGATTCCCTGGGGTTAGCAAAAAATCTAGCAACAATTCCTATTGCATGTGCAATATCTGGTCTAGTGTGTACAACATACATAAGTTTTCCAATCATTGATCTGTACAAAGTCTGATTTACCTCTATTGTCTTGTCCTCCTTTGTCAACTTACATATAGTAGCCATCAGTGTTCCAACTAGTTTGGAATCTTCCATCTTGAATATTTTTAGGACCTCTTTAATGTATTTGGACTATGTAATGAAAATACCTTCACTTTGTTGAATGATCTGTAGACCAAGAAAGAACTTGATCTCTCTAAACATAGACATCTCAAACTCTTTTCTTATCTCATTAGAAAATGATTTACATAGCATATCATTGCCTCCAAATATGATGTCATCAACAAATATTTTAGCAATCAAAGTGTTAGCATCAATATCTTCCTTTAAATAAAGATTACTGTTTTCACTAGTCCATACAAATCCAATACTTATAAGATAGGAATGAAGTCATTCATACCAGGCTCTAGGAGCTTGTTTCAATCCATACAAGGCTTTGTGAAGTCTACATACCATGTTTCTCTTGTATGGATCGACAAACCCTTCTGGTTGCTCAATGTATACCTCTCCTTCAAGTATTCCATTTAGGAATGTTGACTTGACATCCATCAAGTATACCTTGAATCATTTGAATGCAGCATAAGAAAGTAGTATTCTTATTTTTTCTAGCCTAGCAATGGGTGCAAAGGTCTCTCCATAGTCTATACCTTCTTCTTGTGCATATCCCTTGCATACTAGTCTTGCTTAATTTCTTGTGACTTCTCCTTTCTCATTTATCTTATTCTTGAATATCCATTTAGTACCAATGACATTCTTAGCATTTGGTCTTGGCACAAGTAACCATGTCTTTTTCTTTTCAATCTGCTCAATCTCATCATTCATAGAACTTATCCATTCTTCATTATCAAGTGTATCATTAACAGATTTTGGCTCATACTCACAAATTAAACAATTTGAGTTTAAAGACTTACTTCTTGTTCTTGTACTAGCTTTCTTATCTCCTATGATCTGGATCTCTAGATGGTTTCTTCTTACATATCTTTCAAGTATAGGATCAGCTCTTTGTCTATCAGCTTGATCATCATTTTGATCTTCATTCTATTCTTCATCACCTTGCACATTATTTTGATCATCATCTTGACCATCGGTAATTGTAGTCTGACCATCGGTTGCAACATTCTATTGTTCTAGAATTAAGAATTGTTGCTCAGGCAGAGTGTTGAGTTCTTCATAGTATACAAAATTGTTGTAGTCCTCTAGTTCTTTTGCGCTTTCTAGCTCATTCTTTTCTACAAATTCTTCTATCTTTACATTTGCACTTTCAACAATTTTTTAGAAGCCTTGATAAGACATTTATAATCTTTGCTCTTGGTGGAATACCCTAGAAAGATTCCTTCATCACTTTTGGCATCAAGCTTTCCATTTCTATTATCCTTTAAGATATAACATTGACTACCAAAGATTTTGAAGTAACTTACATTGGGTGTTTTACCATACCATAGCTCATAAGGTGTCTTCTTTGTTTCCTTCTTCAATTGTACTTTGTTTAGTGTGTAGACAGCAGTACTGACGGCTTCCCTCCACAAGATTTGGGTGATGCCTTTCTCTATCATCAGTATTCTGGCACAATCAACTATGGATATGTTCCTTCTCCCATCAATCCCATTTTGATGTGGTGTTCTTGGTGCAGAAACCAGTTTTTTTATACCATGCTCATTACAGAAATTAGTGAATTCATCTTATATAAATTCTCCTCCTCTATCTAAGCTTAAAAATTTTAGATCCTTACCACTTTGTTTTTCTACCATAGCCTTATACCATTTAAACATCTTGAATGCTTCAGATTTATCTTTAAGAAACATAACTGTCATCATTCTAGAGTAATCATCAACAAAGAGAATAAAATATCTATCTCCATAATAACTCTTTGTCCTCATTGGTCCACATAGATTAGTATGGACTATCTCTAGAATATCATTAGATGTATGGGTTTTACTTTTGAAACTAGACTTTTTTCATTTTACCTTTTTGACAATTCTTGCACATGATGTTGTTGGGCTTTGTCATCATCGGTAAGCCTATTACATTTCTCCTTTTGCTTATTTTCATCATGTTGTCAAAATTCACATGACACAATCTTTTGTGCCATAACCATATGTCTTCATTTCTAGTCATTAAGAAAGTGGTGTTAGTATCATTCAGATAGAATAAGTTACATTTAGTTTGTTCACCAGTACTAATCAATCTTCCTGATTCATTGAAGATCTTTTCCTTCTTATTCTCAAATGCTACTCTGTGACCTCAATTATTCAGGTGAGAAACACTCAATAGATTATAATTCAATCCTTTTACCCAAAAATTATTTTCACATTTAATCAGGTTATTCAACATTATAGTTCCTTTACCTTCAACTAGACAAGGTGTATCATTACCCATTCTTACTGTACCACCATTATAATACTCAAAAGTGTTAAGCTTTTCTTTTTCACCGGTCATGTGGTGAGTCCATCAACAATCTATAATCCAAATGTCATTCTTACTAACCTTAGATATGAGTGCAGTTTCTACATACCTTTCATCTTCATCTAAATCATCCTTCACAGCCACAAATACCATCTCGATGTCTTCATCTAGTTCGGTGTCAGTATCTTCATCTTTGCAAGCAGCTAGGTAGCTAGCTTCCTTACCTTTGTCCTTGTAGTCTTGGGTATCTCTTCTTTCTGATTTTCAGTAATCTCTATAATCTTTGTTATCACCTTTGTCATATTTCTTCTTGAAAGATCTGTCATTACTTTTGTCATCTGTTCTTCTGTTAGGACATCTTGCAACAAAGTGTCCAATCTATTTATAATTAAAGCATACAAGTGGTAACTTGCCTTTGTATTTACCTTTGCCTCTCTTCATTCTTCTAGCCATAAGTGCTTCTATTTCATCTAGATATTCTTCTTCAATTTCACTTTCACTATCTCTTCTAGATGTGTGTCTATGACTTGATTTTCTTATTCTCATAAAAGACTTAAATGTAGACTCTAAGTTTGGTAAGACACTATTATCAAAGTTATTTATCTCAAATGAAATCAGTATACCAATTAAACTATCAAGAGTAACTATATTGTTTGCTACTGCTCTTATTTCTTGAATGACAAAAACTCTAATAGCATATACAGGCAGTAAGGTTCTTAAGATTTTACTTACCACTATCTCCTCTTCAAGTGTACCTCCAACTCATCGTATAGCATTGACTACTTTTATTCTTTTGTTGTATTGTAGATGTTTTCTCCTTCTTTCATTCTAAGATCATCAAATTTTCCTCTAAGGCTTTCTGCCTTGGCTCTCAGAACATTTGTATCACCTCCATGTACAAGCTTCAATTTGTCCCACATCTTCTTTGTAATTTTGTAATCCTTGACATCTTCAAATTCAGCATTAGAGAGTGAGGAAGAAAGTTCCATGACCATGCAGTTGTGTTCATGCTTCTCTCTCAATTGATCTATTGTCAATACTCCTATGGGAAACACATGTTCAGTATCTAGGAATTGAGTAACATCATTACCAATACCTAATAAGTGGAGTCTTATCCTACTTTTCCATGAAGAAAAGTTGTCTTTGTTCAACTTGGGCACATCTCATCTATTCATCTTGTGATCTTGACTTAGGTCTTGATACCTTCCTTTCTAAGCACACAAACTCTGATACCAATTTTTAGTAATAACTGAGAGGGGGGGTGAATCAGTGGCCTCAAAAATTTATCCTTCAAAATTAACCACCAATCAATAAACCTTAGATTATTATGTCACTACAAGATGCATGCCATGAAATAATTATAATGATTAACTATCTGTCTGTGTTCTCTGTCAATCCTTATTCTTTCTTTATTATCGATAAGCAGTATAACTATTTACCAAAACTCAGTAAATAAGCAGAGTATACCAATCAATCCAGAGTTAACTATTTAAGATACAAAACATTAAAGAAGTAAATAATACACACATAACACATGAATTTTTAATGTGGAAACCCTGTTAGGGGGAAAACCACTGGGACCAGTACCCCAAATTTTCACTCTTCTAAAGTGATCCCTATTAGTAGCCAACCCTGTTAAAAGTTACAAACACACTATTAAGTGCGACCTTGTTAGAGGATTTTATACATAGAGGTTGTCACTTAGTATCGGGCATCTATTGCTACCATTCTTGAATCAACCTCCTTCTTAGAATGTCAATAGGTATCAAGCAAATCCAATGCTACTTTCATGAATAAACATTTTTGGCACTCCTTGGGATGTACCTCAATATATAGAATACTGTTAAGTTCTTCTTGGTTAAGAGACTTGATGCTTCAATGGTTAAACTGAAACACTATGACTTGTTCATGATGCAACTTTGAATTGCAGATTTTCAGATCTATTTAAGTACATTACCTCTCTGATCAATGTATCAATTCAATTCTTTTTGCTCCACACTTTCTGCTCTATGATGTTGTGCTCACTGTTTGTTGGTGTCTGTAGAATTCCTTAGCTTTCCTTAAACTTGATTGATCAGGACTGTATGAAGTTGTTTTTCATCAATTTCTCTTTAGCATCCTCTTTTTATTCACTCCCCTTAATCCCATTTGTAAATGAGTTAAGCTTGTCTCTTATATAGACATGATATTCACTATTTCTTGATTCTTGATTCTGGGCATGAAAAACAATCCAGCCAATTAGATTTAAAGCATAACTCTGGATTTGTCTCGTAATTATCTTCTTGCCAACTATACAAATCATCTTTCAATCAATCACTTAACTCTGGTTGAATAAAACAAAGAAAAAAACCAGTCAAGTCTATCTTTAGCTCTTGCCATCTAGATATTTTGTCATTTTATGAACTCTTTGTTCCATCAGTCACCTCTGTAGTTAGCTGTCGGTGACAACTGACAGTTCCATCGGTGAGACTCCAGCTAGCTTCAGGATCTCCATCCATTGGGCAACATTGGATTTTTACTCGTCGGGAAACTCTATTTTTAGCTCATCGGGTTTCCTGTGGTTTTGCTTCATCAGGCAACACTATGTTTCTGATTGTCAGGTATCAATGTGACTATTCTTCTTTTCCTTTACCGATGGTGTGAACTCCATTGGTGTTGTTTGTTACTAAGTGAATACTTGAATTTTATGCATTGCTAAAAGCATAACCTTTTTTCCTTTGATTCTCTGAAGTCTTTGGCGTTATGTACATGACCATATAGATGATATCAAGTTGACATCAATGACAATACAATACATTAACTATTTTAATTCCTTGCATTATCTTCAACTTAACATTATCAAACATTCAATCAGTTACATATCATCACGTGATACTCTCTTGAGTTCTAGTACCTAGACTAGTAGTCTGATCCTCCAGCTTCACTGGTTAATCATCAATCAAAATAGCATTTTTTCTAGGTAGTTTCCCTCTAGCAGAGAATAAAGTGCATTAAGATTAGTAATAGTTTGTTTCATGCCTTCATTGCTCAGGGAAAGAAGCTTCCTCAAACTCATCTCATTATTTTTGGCTCTATTGTAGATGGGGGAAATCTTCTCATCAACAATGCTCAAGAATTTATCTTCCTGCATGCTAAAATTATGCATTTCCTCAATCAAAACACTTTTACCTTTACTGTTGTCCATGACCATGTCATTTCTCATCTTGTCCATAGTTTCCTTGAGCACATCATACTTTGCATCCAAATCTCTATACTTGAGGCTCAACTCTTTTATTTTGTGGAAAGCTCATTTGTCTAAGTTAAATGCCAAGACCGCTTTGCTTCTAGCCGCATTGAGAACACCCATATTAGGCAATTTTTTGTTATTAAAATTTCCTTCTTCTAACGATGCACAATGAAGGAAAAATCCACCCTTAACAACTCATAACCAAAGACAAATAATGCCAAAGATAGAATGAAAATGATTCACAAAGTATAAATTGATAATACCCAAAAATACTTTCTTCAAAAGAGAAAACTTCAAATTCTTACAATATGAGAGAACTTCCTTCTTTTGGAGAGTTTTTCCTCCAAGAGTTTGCTTACAAATTCTCATATGCCTTCCTTATATAGACTCTTAACATCCCAGATATTACAAATACAACCAATGTGGGATAAAAGTAGATGCACTACTTTGATAAAAATATTAATTTCCCACCCAATTAATATTAAGTACCACCATGTGGGCCAATAATAAAATAGAAAGGTAGAACTACCTAGGAAACTTTCCACAAACTCCCAAAATGCCACCTATGCACCTTGGTAAATTAAATGACTTAATTTTTTTCACTATTTATTTATTCCTTTTATCCTTGCATTTTTGTCACTTTATCTCTCCTCAAATTTTTATTTTTTATTTTTTAGTAACAATACAAGATACCTCTTACCCCTTAGATGCTCCTGCATCAGAGACCCGGGGTAGGAATTATTTTTCTCTTCTAACACTTAGTTGGAACAAGTATCTGTGACTACCAATACTGCTTCTTTTGAATTAACTTCCTTCATGTGTAACTCTCATTCTCCTCCAATATTGTGGTATTTAATGTACCTATAATAAATTCTCATAACATACGAATTGTCATCATTATCATTCAAATCCATAACAATTTTAGAATCCCATGATTCGTAAAAATTTTCCTTTGTTACATCTTCAACTTCTTTCACCTCCAACCAAGGTATTCCACTCATCCTTAATTTTTTCAATCTTTAGTAATAAATCATCTTCCTCAACTTCAGGTTCATAAATCTCTTCATGTTCATCCACTTCCACTTCTTTTGTACCACATGCATGACACTCTACTACATCTTCTTTCTTTCCCCCATTATCATCATTTCTTTTTAGATAAATGGCTCTTCTCTTTTGTAACTCTTCTTATATTTCATTCGCTTGCTTCCTCAAATATAGAATTCCAACTCTTAATTCCTCTTGCTTTCTCTCTCTAATTCTCTCAAGTTTAGGAATCCTCTGAATCCATCTAGTCACAAAATTCATTCTTTCCTTCCTATTTTCCATACTTATGTCCTCATAAAGAGAACATCACCCAACCCAAGGTCTTGGTGCAAACTGCCTCACATTCAGTGATCTGTCCACAGGCTCAAGATGTCTAGCTCTGATACCATTGATGAAGGGATAATCCACCCTTACCAACTCATAATAAAAGACAACACAACATAACACCAAATATAGAATGAAAATGCTTCAAAAATCATAGATTTATAATACCCAAAAATACTTTCTTCAAAAGAGAAAACTTCAACTTCTTACAATATGAGAGAACTTTCAAATACCAGAGAACTTCCTTCTATTAGAGAGCTTTTCCTCCAAGAGCTTGCTTACAAATTCTCATATTCCTTCCTTATATAGGCACTTAACATCCCAACTATTACAAACACAACCAATGTGGGATAAAGGTAGATGCACTGCCTTGATATAAATATTAAGTGTCCACCCAATTAATATTAAGCACCACCATGTGGGCCAATAAGAAAATAGAAAGGTACAACTACCTAGAAAAATTTCCAAAAACTTCTAAAATGCCACCTATGCACTTTGGTAAATGAAATGAATTTATATGTTTTCTTTCTTTATTTATTTTTTCCTTCTATCCTTGCATTTTTGTCACTTTCTCTCTCCTTAATTTTTTATTTTTTATTTTTTTTAATAACAATACAAGATACCTCTTACCCCTTAGATTCTCCCGCATCATGATGTTACCTCCCCTTTAATATGGGTGTTATTATTCTTCCCCTTCTCAGCATCCATATAATCTTTCTAAGAGTCAATGTCTCTGTTATTATGGCCGCCAACCACAAATCTACCAGACAAACCTGCCACCCTTTTTGAGTTCTCCTTTGGAGTGGAATCCTGATCAGAAACTTCCTCCTCAACTACCTCAAAATTTATATCCTTCTCCATATATTCTCTTTCCTGTTCACCATCATCACCCCTATCTTCATTGTCCCTTTCCATTTTCTCATTATCTGAGGGACTCCGGACATGATCATCAAACAGCTCTTGCTGGACATTCTTAACAAGCACCAGGGGAAAACCCAAATTATCAAGAAAGTTCTCAACCTCATTAGAGACCTTGTACTAGTCCTTCATATCCTCCTCCATTGGGGATCCATATTTTCTTCCAAAATCTCAGCCCTATGTAACACCCCAAAATTGGCATCTTGCAACTCTAACCAATTTTGTTGCATTTGTCATTCTTCTGGATCATCAAAGTCCTATTGTACTAGGCAATTCTGAGTTTTGACTGACACTACTCGACCTAAGTGTCAAATGCAAAAAATCCTAAATCTGCATTAATCATAACATTATATTTAATTTCTAAAATATCAATTGGCTAAACAAACCCTATGATCAAATTAATTTAATTATAAAGTCCTAGCACTTTAATTAAATTAAATTCACCCCTTTAGCTAAAACACATGAAAAGGAATTAAATAATTTTTAATTATTAAATAAATATGCTCATTTCAAAAATTGAATTTAATTATTCAAATAATTGAGAAAAACATATTTATGAGGTCATATTCTATTTATTTAATTAAATATTCTCTCAAAAATCTTCTCTTCTGTTCAGAAATAGAAACTTTGAACTAACTGTGCTTTAAAGAGAAAGAAAATAGTTAAAATAAAAAATAAAATAGTTAAAGCAAAGGGAAAACAATTTATTATTTTCTTTTAAAGAAAGCTTGCTAATTTGAACTGGCTTTTCTATTTGTTTTATTTCAAAAGGGAAACTTTCTATTCTGAGTAGGCTCTCAATCTATAAAAGAGCTCCCATTTCTCATTCAAAGGCCCCCAGTCATTTTATGCATTTTTAGAATAAAGAATTGTTGCTTCATTTTAGCTCATAAACTCATTTACATTTAGCTCTCATTTGCGATAGAATAGCTTCATTTTCTTAGAATAATCTCATATTTCTAATCATGGTATAGTTTAAATTCATTTAGATTAATCTTGCATCTCTCAATTCTTAGATTAATCTTGCATTGCATTGCATGCATGGAGAAAAATCCTTCATTCTTAGATTGGTCTATGGTTGTGAGACTCTCGTTCTAAGAGCTATTCAAAACCCCATCTAGATAGAAGGAAATAGGTCGAGTCATACAGGCATGCAGGATGAATAAATCATATTCACTTCTGTATGTGGTTGATGAACACGGACTATGTTGAAGTGTATGGTTGAATAACAAGGCCAAATTTAACATATACATTTATGGCGCCCATTGTGGGCCCTAAAAAATTACTTTCTGGCCTCATTTTACACTTTTTTTTTATCAATGCTAGTTTTTGTCCATACAGTTCTATAATGAAAATTTGCACAAACTTTCTCGCATAGCCATGCAAAGTTTGGCAAGCATATGCATTTCTTTGTGTGCGTAGCTGGGTTTCTTCACATGAACCATAAAGAATCTTCGTACGACATTTGACACAAATGATTTTTAAATTGTAGTTTTTTGATATCTCTATTTCTGCTAATTTCTGACCACTAATGGTTTCTGTTTTCTATTGATTGTGTTTTCCTAATTTTATCTCTAAAACAACTTAATGGTGGTTTGTAGGATGCTGCAATGAAGAAAGAAATTAAAAAATACTAATGTATTTACTACAAGACACTTGTCAAAGACCTATGTATTTTCACAAACCTCTCAGGTTTGGTTTTAGTAGTTAGAACACACTTTGGTTGGTGCTTAAAATGAATCATTATCTTGTGTGATTAAAGTGTTTTGTAGTTTGTAATTCAAAGAACTATATGAACGTATCCTCTCCCCTTGCCTTTATGGATCTTGGGTGTAAGAGAAATTCATATCATTCTTCTAGAGTGGCTACCTCCCAAGTGCTTTAGCAGAGCCAGTGAGAGTGGATTGCCCAATCGGTAATAGGCTAAATCCAAGCCCTTCCGAACCAGTATATAAAAAATTCCATTGTGATTAGTCTCACAATGGATAGGTGTGAATTTTTTGTGGAAACCAAAATATCCTCTAGTACCCTAGTGGTGTGTTAAAGTCCCTACATTGTTAAGGTGAAAAACTTGCTTTGAAAGGATTGGGAGAGCCCCCTTTATTGGGAAAATGACTTGATCACAACCACTTGAATGGATATCCTTACTACAAATTGTTGTTATAGTATCCAAAAGCCCTCTATCTATTGGTGTGGAAGGTCAGAGACCGACTAAGTATCCCCACACTTTTATGGCTCTTAGTAGAGATAATAGCCCTTTGGAAAGAAATTCCTTTGGGGTTCGAAGCTTGGTGTGCCTGAGAAGTGAGTGCACATGTAAGGAGGAGCCTGTGCCTCCAAGCTTCTAAGTTATCTACTATGAGTAGGTGTAGATGAACTTTGGTTCAAGTGGGGATTCAACAGATACTACCCTGGCTATCCTAGGATTGTGATGTGTCTGTTCTATTACTACAAACATTCTACTTAATGTTTTTTTTGTGGGTGTATCATTTAAAACAAATGAAACCAATGTGAAATCACACAAACTGTCAAACTTGAACATGTCCAAAACAATCTATAACTTGAACTCTCTGTCAAAAAATAGCATTATCTTGTCTCAAAAAACATAATCTGGTCTTAACTGTCTGATTTTGTAGAATTTCATTTGTCAAAACTGCCAAGTCTCATGCAAAATTCTGCCATCTTCGCGTCATTATCTGTGAAACTTTGCGCGACACATTGGAAATCACCGCGCAAAATTTTTCAATCTTGCTATCATTTTTTCACTAGTCAGTTACCTTATTCACCAATTTGTCATTCTATTTTCTGTGAGACTGCATAGTTTTGTGTGAGCCTATGAGAATCTTCGCATGAGTCTGAAGCATTTTGTCAAAACAACAAGCAATTTCCCATTTGTCCAACGTCTTTCTTCTAAATTTGGTATTTTTTCTGGGTCTATCTATCTACCTTCTATCTACACACATTCTACAACTTGGTTTCTTGGGTTGATAATTACGTGATTCTTTCTTAAAGTGGTCTCGTCTCTTATCTTTTGGTCTATTTCTACTGTTTCATCATACCTTGTGTCGCAATAGTCATCTCTTGGTTGTTCTACCCCCATTTTTGATGATTTGCACCAAGGATACTTCACCTTCTGGCACTTTCTGTGCATTTACTTTGAGACATTTTCAAGTGTGGTCCTAGTTCACATCCCTTGTACAATCTTTGTCTATGACTGTTACAACTCAAAGCGGAAAAATATTCCCTTCAATCAATCAAGAAGAATCTACGCTTTCCACACCATTTCCAACTACATCTAGTGAGGAATCATCTCGATCTCCCTCTCTGGTACTTTGACCTTACATCAAATGATAATTTCTAGTGGATTTTAGTTAGGTTCAAAACCCTTTGTTCCAGGAGGATCCAAATTCTGAAAACACTCAACCTTCTCATACTGAGTCTTTACAAACTAAACACTTGCATTATAGAAAGATGGCAGATCATGACCAATCAAGTGAACATAGGAGAGATGATCTCTCTAAAACTAGGGGTAAATTCCATTTTCAAGACCCCCCAATGATGTGGAAACATAAATAAGCCAAGTACATATTGTGAATGCTTGTTCCAATAACTATTTCCATAGGATGATGGAAATTGTGCTAGCTGACGAAAAAGAGAAATACCTTCTTGAACTAGCCAATCAAGGGGCTAAGTTACCCTCCAAATACAACATAGAGACACTTGTGACTAAAGAGGAAGAGACTGAAAACTCAAAGTTATAAAAACAAGTCCAAAGTATGCAAGAACAAATTATTCAACTCATGAAGGATAAAGACAAACCCACTACACAGTTCACGCTGGAAAGCATTTGCCCATTCCTATTTGACAAGAGTCTATGCATGCCTCCTTTTCCTAAAGGGGTTGAAATTCCCAAATATGATAAATACTTGGGTATATATGATCCCTAGGATCATTTAGGAGAGTTTGGTGCTCTCTCTATGGAGTTCATACATGATCCAACCTACCTCATGCATCTCTTCCCATGTCATTTGGGAGGGTCGGCTATGGAGTGGTTCTCTAGACTACCAACTGGAATCAAAACTTTTGACGAAATTGCCAATTTGTTTCTACAACACTATTCTCACAACATCCAACATCTAGTTCATATCTGAGATCTTTGCAACTTAAAACAAAATCATGGGGAATCCTTCTTAACATTTCTCCAAAGATGGAGACAACTTTATACAAGATATTCTCACAAACTACCCGAATCCTAAAAGTTGGACATCTTTCTAGACAATCTTCTTCCCAACTTTGGATATCAAGTACAGCTGCAAGGTCCTTTAACCTTTGATGACATGATTAATCAGGCTATCAGAATTGAGATGTTTATGGTTAAGAAAGGAGAATTGACCTTACACAAGGAAAATAAGCAAGGGTCTTCCTCTTGAAGAAAAGATGAACCCAAATTTCCCAACAAGAACTAGAATGTTGTGAATGATGGAGTTGTAGACAATGTGACTCCTAAGCCTTCAAAGAATACTTTTAAAATCACTACCACAATGCAAGAATCCAAAGCCACTGAACAGGTTGTGGTAGAATCCAAACCGAGTAGTTCACATTTTTTTAGCTCTAAACGTTGGGCTCCTAGACCCAAGCATTAACTCACTCCTTTAGGAGAACCTCTTGATGTGGTTTACAAGACTCTCTTAGATAGCCATTTACTTACTCCAGTAGATAATTCACAACCTTATGTTCTGCAACCATGCCCTCTTGGTGGAATGAATCTGTTTATTGTGATTTTCACCAAAACAAAAGTCATAAAACAACTACTTGTCTAAAATTGTGGCATAAAATCTAGGATCTCATCGATAGTGAGGTTATTGTTGTGGGAGGTCACAACAAGAACTTAGATCACCAAGCTTTTAAAGAATTAGTTCCTCCTCATGCGAAAGGTGAGTCATCCAAAGGCAAAAATACTAATGCCAAGGTAAACTATACCTACACCAATAACGACAATGTCATTACTATGGTTGACTCTGTTGATACTGAATACTATAATGTTGTCATTATCAAGGGAAGGGAAGATACTCCCAGGCCCAGAAATCCTTTCATCTTGTGAGGGTCTACACCTCAACCATCTAAACAAGAACAGTCTCAAGTCAATGCAAATGTTGTTACTCAATCTCATGCTAAGATCATTCTCAAAGGCCCTTAGCCTTCTATGTCTATACCTACACAACCTATAGAAAAATCTCCTGTTGGGTCTGCCAAAAAGAATCTAAAATTAGGTTCCTCATCTAATTCTTCCAATTACAAAATTCTAGATCAATTACAATATACTAATGCTCAGATCACCATCTTCAAGCTGCTGAAAATCTCCCCTGCTCACAGGGAGATCCTTGACAAAGCCTTCACTGAGGAAAATGTCCCAAAAGATCTCAATCTTGACTGGTCTCAATCCATGTTAGGTCACTTGACCTTCTCCCATTACTTGTCTTTCTTTGAGGAAGACAACCATTCTTTGAGTCACCCACACAACAACCCCTTGCACATTAAAGTCATGATTTCTCTAAAGCGTGTTCGCCATGTTCTCATAGATAACGGTGCTAGCCTCAAAAATTTCTCTGCAAGTTTCCCTACTGAGTTAGGCTATAATGAAGACTGCATAGATGCCCACAAAGATATTACTATTAAGGCCTATGATGAAGAAGAATGAAAATCTAAGGGGCTAGTTGTATTACCTATTAGAGTTAGCCCTGTTGAAAGAGATGTTATCTGTCAAGTGCTTGACATCCCTTTAGCATACAATATTCTGTTGGGAAGGACATGGATCCATGAAATGCAGGTTGTCCCTTCAACATACCATTAGTGCATTAAGTTCACATTCCAATTATCTAAAGTGACTGTACCTACTAATGCACGCTATGATTGCAACACACACAAAATCTCCTGACATCTTTGTGCCTACCAACAGAGATTCTACTAAGTTCTTCGAGACTAAACTAAAGGAAATGGAAAAGGGTCTGACACTCAAGGAAACTAATATGGGAGGGTATCATATTGAACCTATGCTATCTATTACATCTCTTCCTTTATCTCCATGTTCTTTTGGGAGACCTTCTGAACACACTAAGCCTTCTGTAGTTCCTCCTCAAACAAAATATGGTGGTACCTTTGTATAGGCCACAGTACCTAAGAAGAAGAAGCTAAAAACAAGGCTATCAAAGCTTGGATCTATAAAGGAGAAGACACCTCTGAAAAAACCACTACACCTTATGACATAAAACCTAAACAGTATGGCAAGGGTCTAACTATTATACAACACTTTGGTTACAAAGGAAATGGTCCCGTAGGTGTGAATTATAAAGGATTGATTTCACCTCTTGAAGCTATTGGTCACCAAGCATGTGAATATACATGTATAGGATTAAAGAAGCTCACATTTCAATTGGAGATAAAAAAATTTGAACCTCACATAGATCAACAACCAACAACTGAAGATACATCCAAAACTGAAGAGTCCAAAGATAGCTCTGACGAGTACTACTTTCCTTGTCCCATTCCTCTAGACCTGGCAGCATTCTTTGCTGAGCCAGATTATTTTATACTACGTGTCAGTACACTCAATACTGACATTGATTCTGATGAAACCACTTCACTTTCTCCATTAACCTATGAACAGTGGAAATAAATGTAAACTATAAATCCAAGTCATCAAGGTAATTTGTACATACCACCACACTTTCAAGAGTAGTTTGAACAGGAATCCTAGCCACTTCTCACTAAAAAAGAAGTAGATGATGCTGTAAATAGTGATGAGGTACCCAGGTCAAAAGGCACCATAGGAGAAGTTTTAGGCAGAACTCATCTGAACTGGGGACAAAGGGTTGATTTCACTCATGTTCTTGATATGACGCCTAATGATGAAATAGACTCTCATGAATATGAGTTTGACAGCTTGTCATATGCCACCTCTAAAAGAGATATGGATACAGTTCACATGCATGAAAACCTTCTTGATGTAGGTGAGGGGTCTAGTGTAAGCTCAAACAAGTCTGATTCCACTGATGTTAACCTGTCATCTACTACGATCGCTAGGAGTCAAAGGAATTTGACTACACCTTTGAATGAGATTGCTCTAGGTCTCGACTTGCTTGTTTAATCTTTTGATGATTATACCATGAATGCACTTGAACCCATCACTTCTCTTTCACTCTGCAATCCTAAGCTTATAGACTAGAACTCTCCCGCCCCATCTAATGAAGTCCTTACATTCCAGAATGATTATGCTCTTGCATGTTACTTCAACACTATCAAACCTATAACATCCTCCACTAGAGAAGAAAGTGTCAACATGACTGAGGCTGATATCAAGTATCTCAATCATAAAATCAAAAGAAGAAAAATAGGTGCTCTAATGGTGAAAACCACATTGTGGCAATGTCAGAGCCTAAAAAAGTCAAAATAAAGGATGTATCCAAGGGTGATAACCTCTCTGAGGCACCTCAGGATGAGATACTTGATGCACTTTCAAGTCATTTCGAGTAACGATCATCTATGCTAATTAATCCCACTCAACTAGTCAACTTGGGTAAGGAAGATGAACCTCAGATCATTCATTTGGCACAATCATTATCTGAGATAGAAAGAGAGGAATTCATTAGGTTCTTCCAGAGTAAAAAGATAAACTTTGCATGGAAATATTTAGATATGCCAAGATTAGATCCTAATATAATCATGCACCATTTTTCCATTGCACCAGGCGTCAAGCCTATCAAACAAAAGCTTTGAAAAATGCATCCACATGTGGATCTACTTGGCAAAGCTGAATTGGAGAAACTTCTTAAGGAAGTATTTATCAGAGCAATTGACTATGTAGAATGGATCTCTAGCATTGTTCCAGTGTCAAAACATGAAAAATTTATCCGAGCATGCACAAAATTTAGAGACTTGAATAAGGCATGTCCTAAGGATGACTTTCCATTGCCCAATATTGATATAATTGTAGATATGATAGCAGGATACAAAATGTACTCACTAATGGATAGTTTCTTTGGCTACAACCAGATAAAGATTGTGCTTGAGGACCAAGAGAAAACTACTTTTACATGTGCATGGGGCACTTTCTGTTGGAATGTTATGCCCTTTGGACTCAAAAATGCTGGTGCTACATATCAGAGAGTTGTCACCACAATATTTCATGATATGATGCATAAAACAATGGAAGATGTTGATGACACTCTAGCTAAGAGCATGCAACAAGAGAAACACCTTTCCGAGCTAGGTCCTATACTATATCACATGGAATAGTTTATTCTAAGGCTCAATCCTAAGAAATGTTAATTTGGTGTAACATCTAGAAAACTACTTGGTTATATCATTTCTGCAAAAGGCATCGAAGTGGATCCTGAGAAAGTTCAAGCTATCATGGAAATGCTGCCACCAAAGAATATCAGACAAATGACAGGACTTCAAGGCTAGTTATAGTCTATCCGGTGCTTCATCTCACAACTGGTGGACAAGTCACAACCATTCACCAAGACTTTACACAAGGGTGTGACTTACCAATGGAACAAGGAATGTGATGAGGAGTTCACACAAATCAAACAATATATTGTGAACCCGCCAATATTAATGCCTCCTATTCATGGTAAGTTGCTTATACTTTACATCTCTACTACAAATACATCACATGGTGTCCTATTAGCTCAAGAAGATCAGAAAAACAAAGAAAGGGATATCTACTACATTAGTAGAACTCTAGTCTCATATGAAACAAACTATTCTATTATAGAGAAGGATTGCCTCGTAGTGGTATTTGCTTCACAAAAACTATGACACTACATGTTGGCTCATACTACATGCTTTATTGCTAAAATTGATCCTCTGAAATATTTTCTCAGTAAAGCTACCCTCACAGGTAGACTAGCTAAATGGGTCATTCTTCTTAGTGAATTTGATATTGAGTATGTACAGAGAAAAGCCAACAAGGGGAAAACGATTATAGATTAGTTGGCTGAAGCACCTCTAGTAGATCATCAACCATTGAACATTGAATTCCCAGATGAGTCCATATTACTTCTCACACATTGATCCTAGACTATGTTCTTTGATGGTTCATTTACCCAATAGGGGTCAAGTGCTCGGATCTTGTTCATCACACCTCAAAGGTACTATTTACCAAAAGCATACAAGATGTTGTTTCCTTGTACAAATAACATCACCGAGTATGAAGCCTTGATCAATGGTATGAAGATTTCCCTTGAGTGGAAATTGGACGAGCTCAATGTCCTTAGAGATTCACATTTAGTCATCAATCAACTAAATGATATCTATTAGACAAAAGATGACAAGCTGGTGCCTTACAAATGATTGGTCGATGACCTCAGAAAGTATTTTGTTCACATCACATTTCAACAAGTTCCAAGGGTAGATAATAAAGTGGCAGATACAATGGCTACTCTTTCTTCCATGCTACAAATGCTAGAAAATGATTTTTGAAATGAATTCCTAGTGGAGACGTTACACCACCCAGCCTATGATTCCCTTGAGCCCCAGATGATTTGTTCTATCATTAGACAGGACTCATCCTACTACCATCATATTTACTCCTACCTTTGTGACCAGATTATTTTGAACACTTACACTCAGAATGAGAAACATCACTTAATCCGCAGTGCTTCATGGTTTGTCATCATATCTAATGACTTGTTTAAGTGCGATCTAGATGGTACCCTTCTTACATGTTTAAAACTCAATGAGTCCAAACATGCATTAGTAAAGGTGCATGAAGGCATTTGTGGGTCTCACTCTAATGGCCTGACACTAGCCTGTAAACTTATTAGAGCTGGTTACTATTGGCTAGATATGGTAAAAGAAGCTATAGATTTTGCTAAGTCTTGCAAAAAATGTCAACTACATGGAAATATGATTCATACTCCATCCAATGAGCTTATTCCCTTCATTAATTTCTTGCCATTTCAACAATGGGCCTTTGATTTGGTGGGTCAGATTTAGCCCTCATCCTCAAACAGACATAAGTTCATCATCACAGCTACAGACTATTTTACCAAATGGGTGGAGGCAGTCCCTCTCACCGTTGCCAATGGAAAATTAGTAGCTATGTTCATTCTCAACTACATCATCTATAGGTATGGTGTACCCTTAGCAATAATCATTGATAACGAGGGGAAATTCAAAAACAAGGATTTGACAGAGCTATGCTCTAAGTTTAAAAATATTCAGCATTGGTCTTCCATGTGTTATCCTCAGGGTAATGGACAGGTGGAAGTATCAAAGAAGACAATCCTTAAAATCCTGCATCGCACAGTTCACAACTCTTGAGGAGATTGGCATCTCCAGATAAATCCATCTCTCTGGTCATACAGGACAAGCATAAGAACAAAAACAGGGGCTACACCCTATTCTTTGGTTTATGGAGAAGATGTTGTGTTACTGTAAGATCTAAATTTGGAAGGGTTTGATGCCCTAGATCTCCTAAATAAGGTTTGTATAATGAATGGAAATCCTATGTCCAATTTCAGGATATTACGTTTAATTATATTGATCAAAAGGATGGAAAAGAACATGTAAAGAATGATGTAATAAGATGCCTACCTCATGACATAGCAAATCTAGAAAAACTCATTTTCTGAGTTCTATAGACTATTTCTGGAAATGCTGACAATTGATCTCAAACTAAAATGTAGAGATGAACAAAACCCAGAAATATCTTTTCGTTATGATGTTGTCTTATGAAAAAGGTTGACCCTATACCACTTTTGCCAATGTTGTCTACATAGATCTGAAAGCGTCCCTATTTTCACAGTCTGAAAGAGATCCAAAAAGGGTATCCAGATCTAGCCTCGGATCCTCTATCCTGCACCTACAAATATCTAAAAAGGGGTTTTGGGGTGGCTATATAGGGTTTTGCCTTAGTCAAACCCCCATTTTGGTGGTTTCCACCTCCACAAATAGATGAATATATAGAATGTATATTGTGTGTGTGTTGCTCTTTGGAAAGAGTCTTTTGAACATGCAATATCAAGATCTAATCTTCTAGATTAACAATCCTAACATAACATGGAAATGAGAAATCAATGCATAGATTTGAATATGATAAAGAAAGCATACCAAGTCCCCAAAGCTAAAGTATTCCTATCAACTCACAATCCATAATTGCTACCCCATGGTAAAGTCCTTTGAATGCTTGAATGTTGAAAATGGTAGATCTAAAGAGAAAGCCTTCTTGCTTCAATGAAGATCTACAATAAATTGTCTTTGAAGAATGCTTTGATTGAAGATGATGATATGTCCTCCTAGCTTGTCCTTCTATATCATCCTCTTACTTGCTTTCCTCATTATTTCATCATGCCATCATATCGTGTCCTCTCATGTCATGTCCTCCCATCTCCTCTCATGATCAAATGAAGGCAAAAGAGAGTGTTTATATAGAGATTTCAATATAGGTCTCCTAGGGAAATGCAATGGATCCAAATCCAAATATCACCTTGAATCATGGTAAAATCACAATTTCCAACCAAGGAGGGAACATAATAACATGAATATTGAAGAAAACACTTCTGCATCTGAACCCGGAGACCTATTTCAAGTTGCAGACCCCGATAAGCTCTGGATGTAGAAACGGGAACCAACACCTGTCAGGGGACAGGGTCAACCTCAGCCCTATCCTAGGATAAGGTCAACCTCATCCTTGACCTAGGATAGGGTCAACCTTGGCCCTATCCTAGGATAGGGTTGACCTCGGCCCTGTCCTAAGATTTTAGGCAGGTCAGCAGGATGTGACAGAAAGGCTCCCAGGTCAATCGGGGACCTAGGAAGGTGGTGGAATGAGTTAGAATGTTAAGAAGGCCTAAAATTCCTAGAGAGAGAGAGTAAGATGAGGCCTAGGAGGACCAATACATAGGTCCGACCTAGAAAGAAGAGCCATGGAGAGGAAAAATCTAGGAGGATCCATAAGATCCTAACCCTAATTTCACCTAAACATGTAAAAATGCAAATCTATTATGAAAACATACTAAAAAAGGGTGCTAAACTCATCCAAATGGAAGTGCTTCCATTTAAAGATGATACATTTATGCCCCGCTTTAGCTTAGATATGATACTACATGAATATGCAAGCTAAAGTAAGAAAACATCATAAAGTATAAAAAGGATATAGCCAAGTCCTCAATGTGAAGATCCTACAAGAAACCATTAGTATCCGCAACCTTTAGCACATAAGGTTAATGAAAATCCAAAGAACACCTAGATCTTACTATGATGATCTTGAGAAGTATATAAAGCCCCTTATTCCCCCTCCCTTGATTTGGCTTACTAATTCATGGAAGGTGAAATAGGGTGATAAGGTGAGTTCTATATACTGAATAAGCAAGATGTTTAAAAGTCCTTTCCTAAACTAGTTATAAGTTTACTACACCTTCCCAAAATAATTAAAGAGGTTAGGTATCTGAATCACAATTCCATTTCTTTTGACGACACTAAAAATGGAGCTACCAAACTCAAGTTATGATGAAAAGAGTGAATGTCTATCTAAATGCATATAGAAGGAAAATTTGAGTTTAACCTAAATAATTCAAGATGAAACCCTAGAAAAACCCTTATTTACAACCTATAAATAGGAGAAATAGATACTTACCTCCTCATTCTTACCATTTACAAAGTTGGAACAAGGAGATAGGATGCCAAAGAGAGAGGAGTTTCGAGCAAGCCGTATGGAGGTCCTGCGAGAGTGCCTAGCCAGTAGACAGCCTTTGCCCAAGGTAAGTTCCTATTTTTAGTATTTGTGATTGAAATTTTGATGTTTTTATAGGGAAGGTTGACCCTGACCCAAGAAGGTTGACCCTAACCCAGTATGGTTGACCCTAACCCTTTAAGGTCGACCCTGTCTAGGAAGGTTCTATCCTTGTTGGGGAGTAGGTCGACCCTGACCCATAAAGGTTGACCCTAACCCCTAAAGGTCGACCCTGACCCATAAAGGTCAAACCTATCCTAATAAGGTTGACCCTATCTAGGTTAGGTAGGTTTTGAAGTTATCTGATTGAGAAGGTCTGATATGGTTCATGTCTGTGCTCGCAGGATCTAGTCTGTCTACAAGAGCATCCCTTCAGAGGGCTACTCTTATCTGTCAGAGGGAGTGTCTCCAAGCTACAGCCAGAGGAGACTTAGTTATTGAGAGATGTGAGACTATATTGGGTGGTAGATCTACCATAGTTGAGGCTTCATTGGTCAATGATATCAATTATGATAGAGAGATGGGATGAGGATACATGCTCATTTCATCTTCCATCAGGCAAGATCACCATCACCTTGGAGGATGTGTACATGATCCTACGACTGCCGATCTGAGGTGAGCCTGCCAGACTAAGAGTACTACGGGGTCCTTCGAAGATTTTTTTAGATATGGAGTACTATTTGGGATGAGTGCCATAGTTGCAAACTCGGTCAGATCACATTTCATTAGCAGCCATTCTAGCGGGTCTGACACCTCTGGTATGGAGGGCGATGCTTTGTATTGTTGCCTTGGTTGTAGTGCCCAACACAAAGGGTATAGTTTTTCTAGCACCATTCACACATCTCATACATAGGATGGAGAGTGACAGAGTCATTGTCTCATGGGGTTGCAACATGTTGGCTCATCTTTATCATGAGTTGAGTTGGTGAGATTTCAGCGGGAGAGTCTTACAGTGTGCACGTTACTATAGGCGTGGATGTTTGAGCACTATGCATGCACATGACCATAGGGTACTCCTATGATGATAGATGTGAGTGCACTAAGATCCTACACATATCTATTGGCAAATGTCTAGCAGCATGGAGATATCTTCTATTGGAGGGTATGCTTTGACCGTATACCAGGGATTGATGTGATTTGGAGACCATATTGTCAGATGATGGAGTGGCCCGATACCCAACAATAGTTGAGACAGTCATAGTAGTGCAAGCTACTAGAGGGCCCTACCTAGCATGTCATGATGCCTTATTATCATGATAGGGTGATGAGGCAGTTTGGTTTGATACAGGGAGTCCCTCATGTACTACCCCAATATGCATACCTGATGAGATACTATCAGAGACCCTGCGCTATACGTCAACCAACAGTAGTTGATATCATGGATAGTGATATAGATGAGATAGAGGATATAGAGGTAGCCCCCAAGCTATCCTATGCTAGTGTGAGTAGAGAATATATTAGATACTAGATTTTACAAGGGACCCATCCTATCTTTCCTGATGACTACCCCACAGGTGATCTAGGTCTGGAGAGGAACCACCAAGGAGAGGACATACTAGTAGGAGAGGAGGAGGATCTGAGAGATGAGGAGGAGCCTCCCCTTGAGGGAGATCCTACGGAAGAGGAGAGAGCAGAGGAGAGAGCAGAGGAGATGCCCCAAGACCACAGTACCAGGACCGGTGTTCAGACAGTCTATGTTACTCCTGTGAGATCACAATGACCTCCTTGAACGCATACAAAGACACCACCACCGAGGCCTAGACTGAGGGAATGAGGAGAGAGTATTCATTCCATGCCCCCACCATCTAGATCCTTTAGTGATGTCTAGGCAGGGGATCCAGGTAGGACATAGTTGATTAGAATGTTTTTGAATAAAGATTTGGATTAGAATAGAGATTTAAAGAAGTTTTATATTTGAATTTTGTAGGAAGCATAGCAGAGTGGAGGAGCTTTGTATCCTAGGTTCTAAAGGATACATGCCTATTTTACCGACTACCAGCTGGTGAGAGAGATTCCCTTGCAGGACAAAGGGATCCTAGAAGACATGTAGATATCTTCCTATGTGTTCAGCAAGAGTTGAGGATGTGCAAGGAAAGAGAAGAGAAAGTGATGGCCGACCTAGAGAGATCCCAAGAGCAGATCCAAGAGATGAGCATGTTGAGTAGTCACTTAGGGACTACCATTCTGAGATCCTCAGCCTCACATCATAGATTCGAGAGAGCTGGGAGCCACTGACCTTCAGAGCATAGGGAGAGAGACTGATAGATATGGCACTTGTGCCACATATGTACCAAACTCTGAAGAGTTTAAATATAAAGAAAACTTTGTTTTGAGAGTAATTAGTTCTATGATTGATTATGTTTACTTTCATCCATGCATAAAACTTAATAAAGGAAAGAAGGAAGAAATGTATGAATGCATTCTAATTTACATAACTTATAAAATAATTATTCTATAAGGAAAACATACATACATAAAGAAAGAAAAGATAAATTAGGGATGATATTTTTTGAGATGCACATAATATTAATAGGTTCCTTGAGAGGAACACCATTCATAATAGCAATTTTATAAGCACCCGATGTGAAATCATCAATTACAACAAAGGGTCCAAGCCAATTTGGACTAAATTTTCCTTTTTCACTTGGTAAAGCATTCACATTTCTTTGGTTCTCATATATGACTAAATCACCTACCAAAAACTTCCATTCAATCACCTTATGATTATATTGTTTTTGGAGTGATTTATGATAAGCTTTATTGTGTTCCAAAGCATTTATGCATTGTTCATCTAACATTTCTAATTCTTGTAATCGTTGTTCCCGAAAAGTATCCTTGTCAATGATCCCATGAAATGAAATACATAAAGAATGTATTTCCAATTCTAAAGGCATTATGGCATTAGTTCCATAAACAAGATTGTAAGGTGAGGTGTCAATGGCTATACAGACACTAGTCCAATAAGCCCACAAGGCATAGGTAAGTTGTGTATGCCAATCTTTCACATGGTTGTTAACTGTTTTCTTTAATATTTGTTCAATAACCTTATTCGATGCTTCAGCTTGACCATTAGATTGAGGATAATAAGGAGCAGATAATCTATGTTGTATATGATATTTCTCCATGAATTTCATGACTTCTTTATTCTTAAAAGATGTACCATTATCTGAAACTATCATTGAAGGAATACCAAATCGTGCTATAATTTATGATTAAGGATGAAATCATAGATAACATCAGCAGTAGTAGAACAAGAGGAATAGCTTCTACCCATTTATTAAAGTAATCTATAGCGGTGAGAATGTACATATGTCCTTGAGAAGAAGCTAGGGAAATTTTTCCAATAAGGTCAAAACCCCAAATGCTAAAAGGCCACGGAGAAACTTGATTACGAAGCTCACGAGCAAGAGAATGAATTAAATTACCATTTTGTTGACATTGAGGACACTTCTTGACAAATGTAAAGGAATCTTGTTCCATTGTTTGCCAGTAATATCCCATTTTAAGGAGTTTGTTAACCAAAGATTTCCCACCAAAATGTCCCCCACAAGAACCAGAGTGAGCTTCTGCTAAAGCCACAGGTACTTTGGTTTTGTTAAGACATCTTAATAGTAATCCATCATAAGAATGCTTGTAAAGGGTTTCTCCTAAAATGATACAATGGGCTGCAAGCTTTCTGATATGATTATGTGTGTTCCTTGTTGCCAATTCTGGAAAAGTATTATCTTTCAGAAAATGAAAAATATGTGAATACCATTCTTCGAAATGAAAATTACAACAATTAATAGTAGTCTTATCAGAAATTGCAGCGAGTTTAAGAGTGTGTATAGTAAATTGAAAGTCTTTGTCATTATTTTCAAGACAAACCAAGGAAGCCACACTTGCCATGGCGTCTGTGTGTCGATTATCCTTTCTAGGTAAAGTGTGTATGGTGTAAAATGAGAATTGTGAAAGAATATCTAGAGCTAAATCTTGATATTGTGCCATTTTATCATTCTTAGTTTTATAACCTCCCTTGATTTGTTCAACAATCAATTGCAAATCTCCATAAAGTTCTAGGTTTTGGATGTGAAGAGATGAAGCTGCTCGTAGACCAACTATAAGAGCTTCATACTCCGCAATGTTGTTGGTACAAGGAAAAGTTAATTTATATGACAGAGGAATGGGTTTCTTTGTAGGAGGGATCAAGATGATGCCCACCCCAAAACCTGTCTTGCACTTAGAGCCATCAAAATATAACTCCCAAGCATCATCTTGTTTGATTGCAAATATATTCTCATCCGGGAATTTTACTGAGGTAATAGTTGTATTAGCATGAGGAAAAGGAGCTTCAACTAAATAATCAGTTAAAGCTTGTCCTTTAATTGATTTTTGAAGAATGAAATTGAGATCAAATTCTGTGAGCAACATTACCCATTTTGCTAATCGACCGGAAAGATCTATTTTTGAGAAAAGATGTTT